>JAVSBV010049926.1:0-24235 GCA_033117975.1 Parotocinclus spilosoma
TTATACTTTCGGTTTTGTTTCGTTAGGAGTCTCTAAGCTCCGCCCTTATACCCCCTTTTGGTTGTTTCTCATTATTTTCCCATTCTTATTATACGTTGTGGGTTACACCTTTCCCACATACTTGGGTCCATAATTAAAACACCTACCAGTATCGTAACACTTTATGCTTAAACTTTGAAAGTTCAGATTAAAACTCCCAAACAATGTACAGTTTTATGAAATTTCACAGTAGGTTTTTTCTGGGACCCATCAACAGAGTAGCATAGCTATTTTATTTATTATATTTAAGCAGAAAAAAACACCACTTGGTTAGGCTTTACCTTAACTTGTAGCATCAATTTTGTAAAGTAAGTTTTAAGATCTGTAATGGTTGGGTCATTTTAGGCTAAGTGGGTGAGGAATTCAGAATTTGCTGATAACTTTCCAAATAATTTACAGTACAAATTTACAAATTCCTGATAATGTAGTTCTTGTGATTTTACCGTCCAGTTTGTTTTTATAAATGCTATAACAGCCTTTTGGCACTATGGCACATCCATCTCTTGACCCACTTTACAGAACATTGTTAAGGCAGAGCTTCTGTGGCTTGTTGGTGTGGTTATGCTGCTGGAAATCAGGACCGGGATTTGAATCCTGGGTCGATATGGTCTGTTGCAAAACCTCACAGCGGTTTGGTGTGGTGGCAGATGATCATTTCTCAGTGACAATGACATAAATTCTAACTGTGTAGATTAAATTTGCACAGTTAAACTGTGAGTTTACCTCTGCACCCTGCCATGAAAACTGAGGATGACTGTTCATGATGACTGAATTACTATGAGACAACATCAAATTCGGGAAACCATTGCTCATTACTGTCAATACTGTGCTTTATATGTTCTATACACATATCTATCTATACACAACATCATGCCAACAATGGAGGTGTTACGGGGGCGTTCTGGAGACCTGGCGAGACAATCTCTGGACTCGCCAAATCCCCAGGAACCCCCACAGAAATTTAACCGGAGCCCAAAATGCAATGATCCACAGACAGACAACCAACTAGAAAACAAATAAATAATTTATGAAAGAAGGTCAGGCTATAAACTGAGACAACGTTAATATGAAAAAAGGGGTACTGTCCAAGGATCTCCATGGCTGAGGAGGACATAACCACAGCGGAGGGCCCTGCCAGGAGGTCGCAGTACTGGAAGAATCTGCAGACCAGAACGCTTGAGGAATCCCAGCGGCCCGTCAGTGGATGCACATTGGGGGTTGGAGCCAGGAGCCAAGGAAATCGCCACTGACCTCACAGAGCCCCCACGAGGGGATCCAGGGAAGGGTCCGCAAACTGAAGGGACATCCACAAGCAGAGACGGGAACCAGGTGTGCCGCCGCGACGTCAGACAGGGAGTCCTGTAAGGGAGAGACATAGACAACACACAGAACAGCTGGGGAGCTGAGAGTTCAGAGTCGACTTAGGAGCCGCGAGTCCAGGGGCGGCTAGGGAGCCGCGAGTCCAAAAGGCGGCTAGAGGGCCGCGAAAAACCAAAAAGACTAAACAGCCTGAACCAAGGAAAAAGAACTAAAAAAACCCAAAACATAACAATAAAAATAAGGCGAGGTTTGGAACGGAGATTGAGCCGAGGTAGGGAACGGCAATTAAAGCCAAGGTACGGAAACGGAAATGAAATGCGAGAAGCAACAAACAATGAGCACTGGCAAACAAAGAACAAAACGGCAAACAAAGAACAAAACAGCAAACAATGAACCGGCGCCCACACTAGTGAGCGTCCAGCTTAAATAGGGCACACCTGAGAAAGGAAAACAAGAAACAGGTGCATGAAATGAAAGGGGGGCGTGACACAAACGAAAACCAATAGCTCACCGCGGAGAGAACCAAAACAAAACGGCACGTGAAGCAGACGGGAAACGTAAACAAAAGCGAAAGGAAAAGAAAGTGATGGCCGTGGCGAACTAAAACGGGCGCGGCGCGAACCCTTACCCTAACAGGAGGACCCAGTTGTATGATACAGTAGCACAACTTGTTGATTTCACAATAAGACACTGCTATGGTTTGATGTGACTAATTTTTATGTCTGATACGCTTGTCTGTTCCATAGATTAACAAAATTTCAGATGCTTAGATTACAACTAGGTACTTAAAATGTTATGTGGAATATTTTAATGTAAAAGAACGATTAGCAAAATAATAAACTTCACTTTTAGGCTATTCAATATATAGGCATTTTTCACTTTCTTATGCGCTTAATCCTGGACAAGCTTGTGGAAGAGCCAGTGCCTATCCTAAATCATAGGGTGCAAGGCAGGAACAACCCAAGACAAGGTGCCAATCCACTGTAGGGTACATACACTCATGCACACTATAAGGATATTTTAGAGATACCAAAGCTTTATGGGGATCCACACTAAAAGGTCCCAGGCTACTCCATTTCACTTCATGGAAATCAGGACCTTCTGTAAAGCGACAGTGCTACCCACCCTGCCGCCCTATAGAAGTATTCTGTTTAAGGGAAAAGATCTAAGATCACTTATGTGAAAGCCATGGAACCTATTTACTCACAATGGAGCATCTTTCTGTGATAATGCTTCTGTGTGTGAAGGCCAAATTTAGTTATCCAACTGTAAACTGTTTTAATCATTATATGTCATAATGGTCATACAAATGTGTTTTTTTTTATTATTTTGGTTCTTTATAAAGAAATCACAATTCTGTTTTGATGTGTGCTCGTGTTTCCACTTTCCACGAGTACCGCTGATAGAAGGTCATTGAACCTTGAGCTTACTGGAGCTGTGAGGTGACTGTTCACACCGCCCTACCATGCCACTGGATAATTCATATTTGTTAATTCAAAAGACAAAGGAGCAGCACGGTGGCTCGGTGGGTCTCACAGCAAGAAGGTCCCGGGTTCACTCCCGGGATGGAGTGGTCCGGGTCCATTCTGTGTGGAGTCTACATTTCCTACCTGTGTGTGTGTGGGTTTACTCTGGTTTTCTCCCACAGTCCAAATATGTGTGTTAAGGTAATTGATTACTCTAATTTGCCATTTACTCTGATATAAACTTGTGTGTAGATATTACTCAAGGGAGTGTGTTGCTGAAATGGCCACTAATGTCATTAGCGATGTTAAGCAAACAAACAAAACATAAATATATAACTGTTGAATAAAATATTCATTTATCATGTACAACGTATATTCATTTTGAAATATCCCCTAATTTTTGTGAGCAGTAAATATGGTGTTTATTCACAATGTTGTAAAACTTTTCCATAAAACTAATTAGGACAAACACACAGCCAGTAGTAATCTTAATCTTTATAATTTTCTATATTTATGTATTTATATTGCCTAAAATGTAATGTAATCTAAAAATTGTCCTAGAAATTGATAAATAGAACCCAAATTAAACTGACTAACTTAGTTATTTATAGGGTAAAATGGTCCAATATTACAAACCCTTGATGTAACACAAAAGCTTGGATTAATTTTAGCCAATGCTCTATACAGAACAGCTATATCTCTGGGTTGTCCACATCATTTCTGTTGGAAGACAGTCAGGATTGAATAATTCATTTTAAAACATTAAATTAATTCTTCTTTAACAATTCTTTGCCTATCACAAAGGCAACTTGTGTGCCTAGGGTCATTGTCTTTCTGCCTGACCCAGGTTCTCTTGCGACTTGTTCATGAATAGATGCCCTGTTTTTCTTTCACATCTGCTTGAACAGTTCAGAATTCATTATTATATCAATGATGACAAGTTGTCCTGCCCCAGATCTATCTAAACAGGCCCAACCAATATATTTCCATCAGGTGTCACAGCAGGAACAAGGATCTTATGCTGGAATCATAATGCTGGAAATATTATGCTAAGTGTTTTCTTTCACCAGACATGGTGTTTATGTTGTGAGAAAAAAAACCCCAAACCTCTCTATTGAAAGTACACTGTTACTATGCTAAAATATTCTAATTTGTTATTTCAATCTGTTATTTTATCTACAGTTGCTGGTAACTGGTTTATGATTTGAAGTGTAAAGACATGGAATCACCATAGACAAACAGTGGCAGTCAAATGATTCATACCGAACACCTCACTGACTCATCGCATCAACAAGTCAGATCATCTTTCTACCATGCCCTCCTAAAACAAGTCCAATAGGAAATAGCTTACTAAATGTTACCGAGAATTCGGCTGGCTTGAACAGATCCCTAACTTAAGATAGATAAAGCTGAAATGAACTGGGATATCAGCTGTGATATCAACTGTCTCATGTCAGTGCTCAACCTTGCTATAACTGTTGTTACAACAATAGAAACTCCAACCTAATACTTATGTTTGCAGATGACTTTTTTAGAGGTCCACAATCCACAGAAGTCTCTTAGATAATATACATATATGACTGCATAGTTGCATTGGAAGCCTTGAATCTGTCATTCATATGAGCACTCATATGCAGTAGCAATGTAAGCAGTCCTTTGTGTACAGTTTGTTATTATTACGACTTGCAGGAACCTTTTATGATCATAATGATGGTGTGTCCTTGGTGTGCCAGTCCATTGTTACCATCATCCCCAGAGTGGTTTGGAAAAGCCCATGGGTAGGTCACTCATGTCTGTTTAAATTTAAAATAAACCATTTGCTGATCAACTAAACCAAAGTGTCAGTCTGCCATCAGTGCTATATAATAACTGACAGTATGATCAGACTGAGACTGTCAAGTTGATGCAATTTAGATCAGCAATATATTAACAATTAAGAACAAAGAGAAATCTTCAATGAAAAGCAAGGCATTTTCATAATTATGTACAAGGTGTTTGGATGGTATAGCAGTGCATTATGCTGGCCCACGACCATGGAGACCCATGTTTAAACACTGGCGAAAAGCTTTCAGTGGAGTCAGGCTTCACACGGGCATGGGTTAGCTGTACGTCGCTTTAAAAATGGGTGTCTACTAAATGACTTAAATGTAAATGTTTTTTGCATTCTGTGAAATCTGGAGATCTCTTTGCTGCCCTGATTATGATAGAGCAGAGTGTAAACGTGAATAAAACATTATTAGTATTATGTATAATCAAATTGATTTATGAAAGCAAGAGACAAAAATAACAAACCGTCCAACTTAGGCCAAAATCATTATTTCCATTTCAATTTATTCACAGTGTAATTTTCCATTTGGGGGTTGCAGTGACTGATTACTGTTTGATTTGTCTTTCAGCCATATGGTGTGTGTCTGCTGTATTAGCACACAGTGCAGTGGTAAGGACATGGAGTGTGATGATTGGTAGTGTTTGTGTCCAAAGGCTTAGTGTCAGAAATACAAGCTGCTTTGGCTGTTGAATGTTTACTCAGTGCAGGGCAGATGCTGTACTACGTCTCTCCCGAGAAGCACTTATCTCTACGGCTCATTGGTTTCTAGCTTAAAGGTATGTGTCATACAGAGTAATGATGAGTTTATTTTCTCAATTCTTCCATCTACCATGATTCTGATTTCAGAACTTCAGTGTGAGATCTTAATAGTCAAGGAAGATTTTTTTTTCTGGTTATGACATTTTATGTATTCCTTTTCAACTGTGTTTAGATAAAGAAATAATAATTCTGCATACATCATTTTATTCTAGGGTTTTATAGACAGATGATATTTGGCAAATGAGACTGTTAGTGTGACTCTGCTGGCTTAATGCATTTGGGGGATATTATATCTTCCCCTAGAAACATAACCCAGGCCAGGGTTTCATTTCTTAATGAAAGAGGAATCCCAGAATGAACAACAGGTGCGAATCCTGCTGGGTAATATTCCAGAGACAGTGTGAAGTAAAGCAGTGGTATAATGAACAGCTGCTATGGGAGACTGTGTAGCCTTTATCAGACTCCTGTAGCCGCACGCACACACACACACACACACACACACACACACACACACACACACACACACAGAGGAGAGTGAGGACGTTCCATTGACATAATTAACAGTGCACCTAATCACTTCTGTAATTTATACACATCTTTTATTTATTTATTATATATATTAGTTTTTGTTTCATTGCAGCCATTTTCTAAAATAAAAAATGTTAATTTTATTTCTCATTACTGTACACTCAGCATCCCATATTGACAGAAAAAATAGAAACAAATATTAAAAAAGAAAAACTGAAATATCACATGGTTATAAGTATTATTCAGAACCTTTGCTCAGTATTTAGTAGAAGCACCCTTTTGAGCTAGTACAGCCATGAGTCTTCTTGGGAGCAATGCAACAAGTTTTTCACACCTTCATTTGCAGATTCTCTTGGATTTTGGATTCAATTGGGTTTAGGTCAGGGCTCTGGCTGGGCCAGTCAAGAATGGTCACAGAGTTGTTCAGAAGCCACTTCTTTGTTATTTTAGCTGTGTGCTTAGGGTGTCATTGTCTTGTTGGAAGATAAACCTTCGGCCCAGTCTGAGGTTCTGAGCACTCTGGAAGAGGTTTTCTTCCAGCATATGTCTGTACTTGGCCACATTCATCTTTCCTTCAATTGCAACCAGTTGTCCTGTCCCTGCAGCTGAAAAACACCCCCATAGCATGATGCTGCCACCACCATGTTTCACTGTTGGGATTGTATACGGCAGGCGATGAGCAGTGCCTGGTTTTCTCCACACATGCTGCATAGAGTTTGCCAAAAAACACATGAAAGGCTCCCAGACTATGAGAAATAAGATCTCTGATCTGACGATGATTGAACTTTTTGGTGTTAATTCTAAGCGGTGTGTGTGGAGAAAACCAGGCACATGGTGGTGGCAGCATCATGTTTTTTAGATGCAGGGACAGGGCGACTGGCTGCAATTGAAGGAAATATGAATGCGGTCAAGTACAGACACATCCTGAAAGAAAACCTCTTCCACAGTGCTGGAGACTGGGCTGAAGTTTCACTTTCCAACAAGACAATGACCCTAACCACACACCTAAAAAAACAAAGGAGTGGCTTCAGAACAACTGTAATCATTCTTGACTGGTACAACCAGAGCCCTGACCTAAACTCAATTAAATACCTCTGGAGAGACCTAAAAATGGATGTTTATCAAGGTTCACCATCCAACCTGACGGAACTGGAGAGGATCTGCAAGTAAGAATGGCAGAGAATCCCCAAATCAAGGTGTGAAAAACATAATTCCCAAGAAGACTCATGGCTGTACTAGCTCAAAAGGTGCTTCTACTAAATACTGAGCAAAGGGTATGAATCCTTATGACCATGTGATCTTTCAGTTTTTAGTCTTTCTAAATTTGCGAACATTTCTACGGCTGGTTCTTTTTATTTCAAGATGGGCTTTCTGAGTGTACATTGATGAGAAATAAAATATTAAAACTTTTTTTGATTGTAGCAAATGGATACAGTGAGTAATGGATTGAAAGTGAAACGTAAAAGCAAAATGAGGGTGCTAGCTGCTAATGTTAAGTCCTCAGCCTGAAAGTGGTCTGGAGGACTCATTCTTTGATTATCTTTTGTTTGCCTATAATCATCAACCATTTAAGACCCATGGAGATTTATTCTATTTAGTATACAGTACTGTAGATGTAAAATAAAGAAAAACAGGATAAACACACCGGAGATCTTCACTCGTATAGAACCACTGCATCTATACTGGATTGTGAATCATGAATTGTGAATAGTTTCAGCTGAATCGAGTCACACAGCTCAACTGATAAGTTTAAGCAAGTTTGGCAAATACAGAGAAAATGATTTTTCTACTCAAAATGCAGAATTATATTTCACCATATATTTGATTCATTACTTTAGACACCTTTCCTTCTGAATTTCTCAAATTTTCCATGGTCACTAGCATAGTAAAAACAGTACCGTATCTTCACCCTCTGATTCCCCATATTTGGTCTTGAAAACATCTACAACTTTTGAGTGATAGGTGTCTCCTAGCTTGGCTTTTGCTCAAAACAATTTAGTCTAAGGGTGTAGGTTAGCAATGCCACGTTTCCGTCCATTGTTAATGATGTTCCTGTGTCACAGGCTTTAGTTTATCTCTCCCAGAGTCCAAAAATGCTAAAAATGACCTTCTCCATGTCTTTTACAGAAACAATTAGTCCATTCCTTTTGTCTATATAAACTTCATATTAACTCCTTAACTTTACCTAAGAATGTATTACTCTGTTAGCATTAATTATTCCACATTCTTCCACTTCTTACAGCCTGTGATGTTTTTCATTGCATCCCAGACCTCCTCCTTTATGTTGTTTTCTTGTAGGTTCCTCTCAACCTTATTTATGTTGGACTTATTGGCCTCTTTGAGTCGAAGACGAAACCCTGGGAGGACCAAGACTCAAAATAGATGTTAATTTTAAAAAAGTATATTCAAGTAATAGTAAAATGTACTAAAAAGTATAATTTAAATAAATAATAACATTTAAATTAGTAATAAAATAAATACCATTATAGCGGTGGGTCGGTCCAATCACATTCTGAGTGATACTCATGGCTTCTAAAATAGACTCAAAAGCAATTTTAAGTGGATCCTGCTCATTTTCAAAGTGAATGTTAAAATCACCTACAATTAGAGCCTTATCTGTTAAAAGTACTAAGTAGGTACTGAGGTTATGATTTCACCAAGAACACTGTAGATAGAGAAAATAAGTGGTCCCAGAATTGAGCCTTGTGGAACTCTAGTTGTAGGGGCACATGGTTCCTCTCCAAGATATCTGATAAGAATGGTCGTTCAGGTAGGAAGCAAACCACTGCCAGACTAAGCCTGTGATTTCAAGACTATAGAGGACAGAATGGAGAATGTTGTGGTTGACAGTGTCAAAGGCAGCTGAATGGTATAGAAAGAGAAAAAACAATGAAAGTATGGATGCTCTGGCAGCCTGAAGGTTTCCGGAAATATCCAACAGGGCTCTTTCTGTTGAGTGAGCTGCCTTGAAACCAGACTGGTTGTGACCCTAAAGGTTATTCTATGTGAGAAAGGTTGAGAACATATCCAGCACGTTCACATATTTTGGAGAGGAAAGAGAGAAGTGATACCGGTCGGTTGTTTTTGATGTCCTGAGACATTAAGTGTAGGCTTATTTAAGATATTAATAACTCTTGCATAGGCAGAAGAAACATGATCAGGCATCAGGAGGAGTTGATGATGAAGGGAAGAAGATTTTAAGCAATCTGCTGTAACACAGCTTTGTGTTATATGTTACTGGATGAGAAAGGCAAAGTATATCATCTAATGAACGAGGAGAAACGAGGAGTGTTGAGAAGTTTTGCATGTGTATTGAGGATAGTAGCAGGTGCTAAGGACTGGCAGATCTTTATTATCTTTTTTTAAGATAGGTGGCAAATATCACTTGTTAATAAACATCAATTCCAGCATGCAACACCAAAGAATTGCAATGGCAAAGCGTCTATCACTTTGTAGTGTTGCCATTCCTTTTCACCACAAAATAAAATACATACAATGCATTTTGGCACAAAGGATAAGTGTTTTAGGTGTGCAACAGTACAAGGTCATGTTGCATTTTAGTTTCAAATTCTTGAATTAAAATCCGCACACATTCTTGTATGCAGGCCAGTCCAGTACCTGTACAATCTTCTTCTGCAATTGCATGCCTTTGTAGTGTGTGCAGCATGTTGTTTTGCTGAAAATTTGCAAAAATTTAGCCTTTCCTGGATACTGCTTTTGTACCAAATCATGATTACAATCACCTGTTGAGATCATTTGTTTAAAATCACATAATTAGTTAATTTTTAAAACCATTACTCACTCTAAACTGCCCAACTTTGGAATGTGTTGCAGGCCTAAAATGCAGGAATTTATATTTATTAACAAATAAAATAAACTGACCAGACAAAACATTTCAAGTTCATGCCTGCAATTAAATGAAAGTTAAATGAAATGTGAGACACTTTGTGTTTTTATATGCACTTTTCGTGCTATCCTAACTTTTTCTGGTTTGTGGTTGTATAAGAGGTGGTAGAGAGTTTTAAAACAACTATGGAAGGCTATCAAGGCCATAGGGAAAAGGGGATGGTTGACCAGAAGTAAGGATACACAGAGGGTGACTCGATTTAGTATAATTTAGCAGTTCAGGGTTATCTTAGCAGTAGAAGTTAAGCAAACATTCCTGAAACTTTATTAGTTTTAAGTTGACTTTTGCATATCAGCTCTGAATTGAAGATTATATATCAATGGAACTACAGTATTTTACTTTCTCAGTACCGCAATGACACTGATTGGGTGGTGGTATGTTAGTGTGTGTTGTGCTGGTATGAGTGAAACAGACAGGAGACCTAAGAGTCACTGCTGGACTGAAAATCATCCACCAACCAAAAATGTCCAGCCACCAGCATCCTGTAGGAAGCATTGTATAAGCACTGGAGAGGGATTAGAGGACGATTAACACAAGAAGCTCACCACTTTTCTGGTGTGCCTCTTACCAGGCACTGGGAGCATTAGTCAAACTTTATTCTGGATTCAAACAAAAGACCAAAACAATCAACCAGGAGCTGGAGGCTGTTCTTCACTGTGTCATCACCAACAACACTGCTCACTGAAGCTCCTACCTCGCCTACGCCGAGTACACCCACAACTGCCTGACCTGCTTAGCCACTCGCCTATCGATTTAAGCCACCAATGTTCCCAGAGCAGGAGCATGAGCTGGCAGTCCAATTAGTCTGATAGCCCATTTGCCTCTGATTCAGATTCTTCATTGTCATTGTAACAGGTACAACAGTGGAGATTGCATATAACAGATATTGTATTTCAGTATTTTCAATGCATTCGAAGCTCTGACAGTGGTTGGCTAGAAACTAGTTCCCAGTCTATTTGTAATTTCTTTAATAGCCTTGTGCCATCTGCCTGACGTCAGTGGTTCAAACAGAGAATGGCCAGTGTGGAATGAGTCCTTCAGGATGATGCTGCCTCTCCTGAGGCAGTACGAGCCATGAAGATTCTCCAATGTATGTAAAGGACTACAGTGATCTTTTCTGCTATTTCATTGACCATCTGTGGCTCTTTCCTGCTTGCCACCATGCAGCTAGCAAACAACGCACAGACCATATGTGATAATGCTCTCCAGGGTGGACAAGTAAAAAGACACAAGCATTATATAAGATATAAGCCTACCACCGTGGTGTTATCAGAGTGATGGTGTTGCTGCTGTGGATAGGGGTGCAGTCATAGGTGTAGTGGGTGAAGAGCAAAGGGCTGCAATTTTGAAGGGATCCAGTGTTGAGTTTGAGTGCTTTGGAGACGTTGGTGGCCACTCTTCAAGGTGACCCTTTTCAAGCAAACTGACAGAAATTCCTTAATCAAAATACATGTGGAATGAGGTAGTCTGAGATTCAACAATTTACCTACGAGACTGTGAGGAAGATTACAAAGTTTTAAATTTTGAAATATAATCCACAAAGAGAAGGCAGGCATAGTTCCCCACAGTTGCTCCAGGTCAGTGCTGTGTGGAGGGCAGCAGTCACGGTGTCCCCTGTTGACCTGAAATGTAAGCAAATTGGTATGGTTTAGAAGTGTGGGTTAATAATGTCATGATGTGACTTCTAACCAGTTTGCAAAAACAGTTCTTCATCACCAGTGGTTAAAGTGCAGCAGACTGTGTAAGGGAGAGGTTTAAGAGTTTAGTGAAAATTTGTGAAATGTAATTCTTCTGCCAGCACAGCTTCACCCTCCGCAGCTTTGAAGTAAATAACCTTCCGCCTTGCTCTTACCTGAGTCACTGGTCCTATCAAGGTGCCATATTGAAAAGCATGCTATCTTGATAGCCAAGTCTGTGATAGATGAGTGTAGACATGTTTTGTTGAGGAATAGGACACAGTAGTATTTGGTGAAGTTATTCGAAGTCACCCAAAGGGTTAATTCGTCCAATTTATTGGCAAGGGATCTTTCATTGGCGAGGGAAAGGCTGGGCAGCTGTGGTCTGTGTGATCACTTCTGTAGCCTAGCTTGCCCGCCAGCCCTCCATCCCTGCTTGTGCTTCGCTCCCTCTGCCTCTGGCTCTGCCTTCTTGTTTGGGATAGTGATCCACAGAGATCTGGGGTCCCTTGTTATGTCTGCTGCAAGATATGCAGGACTGCCAGATCAGCTTCATTAAAGTTCCAGGCTTCATGCAATGCTTGGCCATTCACCACCAGAGACCTAATTCCCAGTAATCCCTTAGACAGTTATCCTCCCAGAAAACTCACCTGCAGACCAATTCTAGGAAGCTGACCCCTTGGTGCTTTGGTCCATTCATAGTAGAGAGGATCATTAACCTTCAGTCCAGTCTTCCACTGCCTTCACATTGCATCATTGCTGAACTCCATGTTGTGTGTGCTCATTTTCTGAGTGCTCAGGAAACTCAGTATTGTTTGCAAAATCATTATTATTATTATTATTATTATCATTTGTAAATAAAACCCTAAAAGTTGTGACTTTCACTTTGCTGTAAAAAACAATACACATAGTTCTAGTGCAAGCAATTGCCATCAGACGTCTTGCATTTTACTGAATAATGTTCATTTGTGTAAACACAATGGGCCTCATCCACGAAACCTCCGTAAAAAAGGCAAGCAAAAGAGTATCTTATGTGTAAATCTACATTTCCGAAAACTCTCATCCAAATTCATGAACAATACACAATACACTCTTATAGCAATAACATAACGTTATTATTCAGATATGCTAAATACACAAAAAGATAATTAATGTGCAGAAGTACAAAGTTAATACACAAATAGAAATGCTAAATATGCAATTGGTATAACTAGGAAGACTGCTTATTAAACAGTCTAAAATGGCAGACATCAGCATTTTATGGCTATATAAGCAGTGTGAAAACTGAGAGCAGAATTCAGTTGTTTGAAATTCTTAAAAATTGCAGCAAATTTAGCTCAAATGTTAAATCTGTTTTTGTTGCATATATTATACAACACTTAAATAGTTGTGTGGACAGTGCTGAAATGATTCTAATATATATTATGTTATATTTGTGGTTGTTTTACAACACACAAACACAAAGAACAAATATATGTGACTTTGTACAAAAATCTTATCACACATATTTTGAGATTAAACTTGGTGGCGAGGACAAAACTTTGGAAAGAACAAAGTGTGCAGGACATTTGTCAAATGACTTATTGATGTGATAGTTATGTAGCTAATGAATGGAGGATTTTTATTGACAGTTTAAAAGAAAGCAAAGCCTAAAGTGTGTTGTTTCACAATAGCAATAAATAGCAACATTTGGCAAAAATGCTTCCATTAGTATTGCTTACTCAGTAAATATGAAAGAAACTTATGAAATCATGAGAACCATTCTCCAAAAAATCAAATATAACAATTATATCTGGATTTTAAGTGGCAAACTTAAGGTTATATCAATTATATTTTTATTGGAAAGCTGTTTTAAGGAAACTAAACATTGTACAAGGAAAGCATGGGCTGCCAGAGAGACATCTGATCTCAAACACTACTGCAACTTCAAATCAGAAACACTGGGACACTATTAAAAATTACAAAACAAATAAATAAATTTAGTAAGTGTATTGTATTAGAAATATGTAAATCCCTTCTGATATATATTTAAAGAACATTGTTTTTAAATATGTTGATAATATTCTTGTTGACAGAGTGGAGATGATCTGACCATCTTTGCTCTTTAAAGACTCAGTATATTAAAGTCACATCAGTATTTAGTTTTACCTCATCACTTGCAATAAATGGCCTCTTTTATGAGTGTGTTGCTTTGAAATTTAGGAATGGATGTATATTAACAAATAAAATAAAGTTCATCAGACAAAATGTAATCTATATTGGATTTCTACTGCCTGTAATGAAACAAGTCTAAGTAAATGTCAGAAACGCTGCATTTTCAGCATTTTCCATACTAATATTCAAATTTTGTAGTTTCTATGGGTTCAACATTTTACACAAGTTGTTATGCATACACACATGCATTCAATTAAACAATTTCACTAGCAGGATATCTTTATGTGTATGTCATATTTTTGTCTAAACAGCATGGCTTTCATATATTTGGAAAATGAATTACTTGTACTATGAGTGGAGAATCGTTAGTTTATCTGGATGGGTGTCAAAAGATAAACCATACAATTAGGACAATCCAAGAATTGAAGTCTTACAGAGTACAGAAATTCAAGCCCAAGCCAGTTCTGTTAGTTGAAGATGTGACCAAAGCCATAGTCAATAGTCTGCAGGACACTGCTAAGCAGCGAGGAATTAGGAACCCTTATGTTATGGGTTAGGGACTCTCCAGAGAAACCCACAAAGCGTTATCTGTGTCTTTAAACACAATAATGTCGACAGGGGATAGTGAGCTGGCAGTTGTGGTGAGTTCTGTGGGCCTAGCTGACTGAGAAAAAGTCAGGGCAGAAAAACCTGTATTATTTTAACATGTTTTACTTATTCAACAGTATTTTTTTTATTTTTGTGTTCAACAAAATTTAGATTTTGTCTAAGAAAATGTATTAGTTTGAAGAAAACAATAAAATGAAGAATCTGCCTGATGAATTAAGACTACACCTCTGCACTTGGACGTAAAAGAGAGATAAGCTCTCCTTTGTTTGTTCACACTTTTGTCTTCAGTCTTTCTGTCACTGACAACAGTATAAGCTGTTACTTGATTGTTTGTTAGTGGGTTTTGCCATGCCATTACATGTGCCATGTCTCTTTATGAGTGTGCTTGTGATGAAGGCTTAAGACATGCAAGTATGCAAATAAGTAAAATGGACCAAATAATATTATCATATATTTAAAATGAATTTACACAATATCTAAATGTCGGAGTGAACAATGAACAGAAATATAATAAAACTGAAACAGTGATTCAGTTTCTTAATTACCTCCTTATTGGCTTGGATCAGACCTCCCGCCAGCACTGCTTCCCAGTGGGTCCCATTGTGTGAGTTGCCGACATATGCATTAAGTTAACCCCTGCGACAGGCTTACCCAGGCCTGCCTATCCATCAAGGTGCCCACATTACTGACAGACTCTTGGTCACACCATGTTGAGAGAACAATGCATTAGCAGTGGTGGCTAATTCACCAGGGTGACTTCTTAGAGGACACAGGGCAAATCCTGGAGGCCCAGTGGCTCCGACCATAGTCTGACCATCCTGGGAGGGTATCCACAGGACCCTCTGTTGCTCTGGCCAATACAATGATAATGCTGTGCTGAGACAAAGGAGTAACTGTTGCCCCGTATGGGGAGATCATGGCGTCCACACATTTCCTTCCCATACTTATTAATCCAGCAGACTACTCTGGACTCTCACAGCAATCACAAGAAGTCACAGAGGGGGGATACACAATGATGGTGGTCTCAGAGGCAGTAAGGGACCATTGTTGCCCATAGACGGGTAGATTTGGCACTAGGATTATTAATAGCCTGTAAAGAAAAAGACAAATAAATGAACTGGTTTTTTTTTTTATTCCTTTTTTTTTTAGTTCCGCTCAGAGCCACAGAGGGTCCAGGGCATTTCCAACGCACAGGATACAGGTACGAGAATACCTTGGATGGGATGTCAGGCCATTGCAGGGCTATTAGATATCGCTGTTGGAGTGACAGTCCCACAGTCTAGCCTCAGATTCTCCAGACATGGTCAGTATGTTTATTGATTGATTTTACTGATTATTGTACACCCAGTTATTTCCAGTGACAATAATTATCACAGAACACAGGCTGTAATATAGGCATGGTGGATGTCGATATAGGGGTGCATGCCTGAAATGTTGAAGGTCTTTTCAAACATGTAAAGTGAACACAATCGCTCTATTAGACACAATTTCCTCCAATAAAACATCTAAATTAAAACCTAATTAAATATGACATTGGGAGTCTTTTAGTTGGTATTTTCCTAGTAGAGTATTAAGTATTAGTTGGTCATTAATGACAACTTGTAGTTTAACCTTAATACTTGAACTACTTAGGTTCAACCAAGGCAAAAAAAAAACAAGGCAAGAAAGGGTGTCTGCTGTGGACTCAAATAAATGACTATAAATTTAACAATGCCAATTGTCCCTTGAGTTTGGGCATTTTATGCCAATAGATCACTACTCCCTACCAAGTTTACCAGGGTTTCTATGGCATTTCCTTTTAACATTGCATTGAAGAGGCTGTTGTGCAACTGAAATGTCTTGTAATTATTTGGTGGTAGAATACATTAAAGTCGTTAATGTTTTGGTTACAGTTAGCCTACTCCCAAACTGCCTTAGCTTCTTTAAGATTCATTTTTAAATAGGTTCAACTGATAATCAGGGCATACACCAAAACTTATAGTATTTATATTATTATATTTATATTAATACAGATATAGGAAGCTTGTGTCCATTTCTCAGCTTTTTGATATAGGTGGCATGGAGTGGGATTGACAGGCATATTGACTGTGGTATGTTTTGGTTAAATTACGTTCAATTTAGTGTTATATAGAACATTATGATGCTCAAGCCACAGGAATCCAATGACAACATGGTTGCTTGGAGATTGAGTAATCATTATGGGATGTTTTTTCGAGTGAAGAAAGCTTGTCTTGACTGCCGGGGGAATGGCGAATCCAATGACTTTTCTAGAGCCTAAGGCAAGTCCATCTAGGGCCCATATGCTGACATTTTGTGAATGGAGCGTGAGGAATTTTGAGGTTGTCTGCAAAGATCTTCCAGAACCCCCCATTACTATAAACTATAAATGTGGTAAAAAATATATATATAGTCTATTATGAAACACACATCAACAGTATAGGTAAATTGCAATTTTGTTAATAATATGAATCAACCAGAATGGGTTGATTGACAATGAGCTGATCCCTCTTCCACTATAAATGCACTGACCACCGTTTCCACCGTTGCTTCTCCTGTGTGAGCTTAATGCATTCTACTTAGCAGATTTGTCTTCTATTAAGCAGTTTAATGTATAAGAGTGAACCTTTTTCAAAAGAAGTCATCTTGTGATTTAAAGTTACTGGAACAGAAGACAGTGAGAATGATAACAAATAATCTTGACAAGCAATTTTCATTGTGTTGTTCAGTTGAGACCTTTGTCCATTTCGGATTTCATTCCATTGTGTAAGCCAATATTGCTTAATTGAACTCCTTTTCTTGCATGACACTGAAAAGTTGCCCTGACATGTATTTTATGGATTTGGAGTGGTGCCTTAAATGATCACTACATATTGACCACTAAAACTTAGCAGTGGTGGCTTGACTCCATAGTATGCTCAATCAATAAATATAAGAATGGATATTTATTAACAAATTAAATAAAGTTGATTTCAAAACATGAAATATATTGGGTTCAAAATGTCTGAAATGAAATAAGTTGTTGCAATGTATTCCTGACTTTTTCTGATTTTGGTGTTGTAACACTATAGACTTATCCTATGTTGTTAACAACTCAGATAAATAATGTGCATGTTATGATTAGATTTCATGATATATTGTGTATACTAAACAAAAATATAAAAACAACACTTGTTTTTACTCCTATTATTAATTAGCTGAACTCAATGATACATTTCCATCCACCTCACAGGTGTGGCATGTTCTCCTGTCTGAATCCTGGTTTTCACTGTACAGGGCAGATGGCAGACTCCATATACCGCAATGTGTGACTGATCGGTTTTGTGATGTCAACGTGTCCCATGGTGTCCCATGGTGGCACTGGGGTTATGGTATGGGCAGGTTTATTTTGTGGACAACAAACACAGATGCATTTTATTGATGGAAGTTTGAATGTACAGAGGTACGGTGACAAGATTCTGTGGCCCATTGTTGTGCCATTCATCCATGACCATCACCTCATGGTACAGCATGATTATCCATGGCCCCATGGGGCAAGGATCTGTACACAATTCCTGGAACCTGAAAACATCACAGTTCTTGCATTGCCAGCATACTCACTAGACATATCATCAATTGAGCATGTTTGGGATGCTCTGGGTAGGCGTATACGACAGCATGTTATAGGTTGTGACAATATCCAGCAACTGCAAATAGTGTCTTTATATTTTTGTTCAATATTCTGTATTTGCTACATGAACAGTGGTACTCGAATGTTTAAGAAGCCTTTAAAATGTTCTATATTTCTATATCAGATTTTCCTAAAAGTCCTAAAAGTAGATAAAAAGAACCCAGTTAAACAAATGAGACCAAAATATCATACTTGACCATATATTTATTTAGGAAAATGATCCAATATTGCATATTTGTGAGTGGCAAAAGTATGTGAACCTTTGCTTTCAGTATCTGGTGTGATGCCCCCTGTGCAGCAATAACTGCAACTAAAGTTTCCGGTAACTGTTAACCAGTCCTGCACATCAGCTTGGAGAGATTTTAGTCCATTTTGCTGTACAAAACTGTTCACATTAACTCCTTGCTTCAGGTCCTTCCACAGCATTTCAATGGAATTAAGGTCAGGACTTTGACGGGACCATTCCAAAACATGAACTTTATTCTTCCTTAACCATTCTTTGGTAGAAAAAACTTGTGTGCTTAGGGTCTTGCTGCATACCACAGATGTCATTTGATGACATTTTCCTTTATAATTATCTGATCTAATTCAGAATTAATTGTTAAAATGCAAAACAATGCAAACATGCATTGTTTTCCTTTATCCAAACATAAGGCTTTTCATTTAAATCAAAAAGTTATATTTTAGACACTATTTTGGTCAACCACTCCTGGGGAGGGAAACAATGGCCTTGAATTTCCTCCATTTGTACACAATCTGTCTGACTGTGGATTGGTGGAGTCCAAACTCTTTAGATATGGTTTTGTAACCTTTTCCAGTCTGATGAGAATCAACAACTCTTCTGAGGTCAGACCTCTCCTTTGTTCATGCCATGATACACTTCCCCAAACGTGCTGTGAAGAGCAGACTTCAATAGATCCCTGTTCTTTAAATTAAAAAGGCTGCCCACTCACTCCTAATTGTCATCCCATTGATTGAAAACACCTGACTCAAATTTACTGCTAACCCTAGAGGTTCACATACTTTTTTTCACTCACAAATATGTAATATTGGACCATTTTTCTCAAGAAATAAATGACCTATTTAAGTATAACCTTTTTGTCCTATTTGTGTAACTGGGTTCTCTTTGTCTAGCTTTATTACTTGTGTAAAAAAGCTGATAATGTTTTAGGTAATATTTATGCAGAAATATAGAAAATTATAAAGGGTTCACATACTTTTAATCACCACTGTACAGAGTTATTTCACTCACTTTGAATTTAATACCTGCAACACATTACAAAAAAGTTAGGACAGGGGCATTTTTACCACCGTATTAAATCACCTTTCCTTTTAACAACACTCAATAGGCATTTGTGACCTGAGGACATTAATTGATGAAGCTTTGTATGTGGAATTCTTTCCTATATTTGCTTGATGTACAACTTCAGTAGCTCAGCAGTCCAAGGTCGCAGTTATTGTATTTTTTATTGTATACATTTTCAATAGGAGACAGGTCTGGACTGCAGGTAGACCAGTCTAGTCCTGCACTCTTGAAGCCACACTGTTGTATCACGTGCAGAATGTAGCTTGGCATTGTCTTGCTGAAAAAACAGGGACGTCCCAGAAAAAGATGCTGCTTGGATGGCATAATATGTTGCTCCAAAACCTGTATGCACCTTTTAGGATTAGTGGTGCCTTCTTAGATGTGCAAGTAAGCACCCACATACCATCACCCAATCATGACACCCTCACCTGTGGAATGTTCCAAACGGGTGTTTTTTAGCATTCCTTAACTTTCCCAGTCTTTTGTTGCCCCTGGCCCAACTTTTTTGGAACATGTTACAGGCATCAAATTCAAATCGAGGGATTATTGGCAAAATGCATTTGAACATTAAATATCTTGTATTTTTAGTGTATTTAATTGCATATGGGTTAAAAAGTATTTACAAATCACTGTAGTCTGTTATTTTTATGTTTTACACAAAGTCCCAACTTTTGTATTACAGCAATACTGTTAGTGGTGAGTCATCAATTAAGTAGTGAATCAATTCCTAGACTACAGATAACAGGAAGATTTTACACTGTCTGGTGAACATTTGATCTGTGCAAATGTGCTTAAAGTTTAACAGAACTGTGTTCCAATATTTCAATGTAAATTAAATATTACCTTAACTCATACTGAAAGCATATTTCTTTCTTTTTCTTTTTACTTCAGTTATAACATATTATGGAATGGTTATAATTATTAACAATTTTTATGTTTTTGAGGTTTCATTTCTTAATTATTTAAAATATATTTTAGCATCTGAGCATCTTTCTCTATGTGGCAAGAAGTTTTTTTTTTTTTTTAGTAACTTATTAAGCATTATGTGAAGACAACAGGGACCTCTATCAGCCATCAAATTCAGTCTTTAACATTTTAAATGGTACCTTTGCCTTTTGTACTGAGCTGCAATTAAGAGCCCACAGCTCTGAATAACAAAAGCAGTGGCTGTGCTCTATCACTCACTGGCCCCAGGTGCTGCCCATACCTCCACACTTCAAAGAGAGATTTATCCCCTACCCAATCCTCCATGCTCAGCTGCTAACACGGTGTCAAAGCTCTCCAATGCTGTTAAACTCATCAAACTGACAATCTTAATCTCAGAGAGAGAGAGAGAGAGAGAGAGAGAGAGAGAAAGAGACAGAGAGGCAGAGAGAGGAGGGAGAGAGAGTAACAAAAGCAGGAGAAGCAGTCATTTACATTACATTACCATGCATTTATTTGCTTCTATGTAATGTTTCAAATATGAATTCTAATTGACGTATTATTAATAGCAACTGCAGATAAAGCATCAGCCCTTTGATGTGTAAGGTATGGCAAAGTGGCCATGGTTTTAACTAACTAAATAAATACATTAGTCAGTAAACAGATATATTGATATATAAAATATGTTCTGTAAAACCTTTGTATAGTAAAGTATAGGAAATACTGTTTGGCTCACGTGAGACCTCCTTCATGATCTTTACAATATAATGCTTAATATAACTTAGTACTATATCTAAGATAGAAAATACAACAAACAGCTAAGGTGTTGTTAGATAAAGTCAGACTACTATCAACATTTGTGTCGATAATTACTTTTCTCAACTCAATTCTGACTCAAAATGGTGGCTTTTATAACATTGCTTCCAGCGCCATTGCTATATAGATTTTACTGTTGGAGCATTGCCCCAGGTTATGGCTAAATGTAGTGACTGCAATGCCAAAATGATGCACTGTGCAAACTTTGACTTTGTCTGTGACATTGTAACCTTGCATTTTCTGCCTTCTTTACCTAAACTAAGCTAAGTTATGCCTGTTAGATTAGCTGGTTTAATGTCAAGTGTTCAATCTATTTCACTGATAGTATAGGTTAAGGAAACATGTTGGGGCAGTTGCATTGTGGAAAAATGAAAAACATATATCACTATTATAGTAGTGCACTAGAACTTTATACAAAGCCTTGTGTGCTTTCTCAATTCAGCATTATGTCGTACAGTAAGTCACTGGCAGCACTATGCCAGTAGTGCACTGTAATGTTGTTTATAGCAAGCTTACTACTTCATTGTTTATAGTACAAGTCAGACTATTGAAACTGGAATGATTATTGACAGCAATTAAAAAAACTTAATTCACGTCATATTCTCTTGGTCTTGGTATACTTCTCTTCCAAACTCACACATCCACAATTTGTTTAAATTCAGGGCCTTCTGGGGGGGCAAGTTATCACAACCACATAATATCTGCATTTGGACATTATATTATGTATAATGTGTATGCAGTATATTTAAAATATTGGTATTACTAAAATAAATACAATAGAGCAATAATTAACAGTACTGAACATGATCTGAGCGAAAATTTTTGAGTGTCTGCAAAAAAATGTTTGGAAAAGAATGACAACACCATTGAGCAATTAACCCCATCTCATAATTTGAATTTCATTCCAAGTTGGAATCCAGTGTTAGAGTGCTTTAAAGCTCTTTACCTATACACAAGGTTACATCAAGAGTAATCACATATGTACACTCAAGTCAATGCCCACTCAAACCACCGCTAGGAGTACATACAAACTCCACACCTTCCAGGACCTTCTTGCTGTGAGGTGATGGCTTAATTAATCATAAGACTAAATAAACATATTAATAATGAAATAAATTTAAATTAATAGAAATGCAAGAATAAGTCAATCAGTCAATTTAACTAACTATGAATTAGTACATTAATAGAAATACATAATGTGTTGTCACTATACACATAAGCATACAAAATATACTGCTAACAAAATTTAGGGAATACTTCAAAATTAAATCTCCCAAGATTAAGTATCCCTTAATTTTTGTAAGCAATGTATATTACACTTTTAAAGTACAGCTAGGGTGGAGGTCAGAGGGGTTTAGTACGGTTTCTGGAATATCAAGTTTTAGGTGACATTTGGACCAGTAGCTCTGAGCTCTACCAACTTACAATATTTGACTGTTTTGTTGTTGCTGCTTTGTCTCTCTATTTGACAGGTTTTCAGTAACATACTCATGTATCAGTATAATTCCAAGAGTATAGCTGTGAATAATGAAAAACATATTTCACTGCTGGTTAGGCCTGACATAACTTACCATTTATATCATTATAGCAGTATATACATTTCAAATGAGTAGAATGTAGAGAAAATTGTAACAGTGTAGTTTGAAATCAGTACAGATCTAAAGACTATATATATATATATATATATATACGCATATATATATATATATACATACGTATATACATATATATACTGTGTATCACTCCATTGCTGTAATAACACACAAAAAACTTTTAATTGTTTAAAACACTGTAGTGAAATGTTTACAAAATGCCTTTATTTTATTTAATCATGGTAGAACTTGGTGGAACACAACAGCAACACGTTTACCTTGATGCATTTAATCAGTTCAGGTTCCATATTAAAGACAGTTGTTGTTAATTTAGTATCTTTAGTTCACCTAGCTCATAGTCTTTGGACTGGGAAGAAACCAGAGCACCCAGAATAAACTCAGACACAGGGGAAACATGTAGATTGCAGGCAAAAAGAAGCCTGCTTCACCTGGGATTAAACCCAGGACTTTCTTGCTCCAAGGCGAGGCTGCTACTGACAGACCTTCAACACAGCGTGCATTTATTGGATAGTGCACTTTTTTGATTGTCTTGCACTAAAGCATGGTATTTGTTGAAAATAGGGAACACATTTACCCAGGGCTCCATTGGATGGACATAAGTGAGTGAAATGAAGTGATCATGTGTGAACATATGCATATCCCCAAACATGAGGTCTGAGCTTTATGGAATTTGGAAGCTAAGATACCTTGAGCTCATACACAAACCATACCTGGGGCCCTGTATGTGGTATAAGTAACCACATGAATGCAGAACATTTTACAAAGCATTACCTGTCAGTAGTTCCAACTCACATTGGTGTTTATATAAATAATTACTCAGTACAGGGAAACAGGTTGAAATTGTTGGTTGTGGTTATCATGTATTGTGTGTCGGCATTGCAAAAAGGTTTTAAAAAACATCGTTCTCACATTTTTCATGTATTACGCACTGAAGTTAGATAACATCTGCATGAATCAACCTAAAAATATGATGCAGATTTGAATAAATAATTATTATATCTTTGTATTCAACAATCAATATCTGAATTTTACATACTGGGAAAAAATAAACAACAGTTGGCATATGAAATCAATATGAAACAACATGTATGCATCACATAAATAAAACATAAAATAAAACAGAATCAAGTTTGATGGCAAATGAATCAAATAGTAAATGACTGTTCAGAGGAATTAGAAGAATCCTTTCAATAAACAAAACCAAAAATATGGTTGTATTATCAACATTATGAATTGAACCAGGGCATCAAACTTTCCATAGTACTGTTTCCATAGTATAAGTTTGTAGGGACCTTTCACTGACATGTGTGAGACTCTCTCCCTCTCTCACGCTCCCCTAGTCCTGTCTTCCAATTAGCGCGAGTCTTCATTGTCACCAGGTGCGGCTTGTTACTTCCCACTCTCACTCTCCCTTTATAAGTCTTCCGTTTTCAATGTTTGATGCGAAGTACTGTTTTGCTGTTAGTGAACATACTGAGCGTTATCGCCGTGATAGTTGGATTGGTTCTTCTCGTTAGTATTTCGTCAGTGTTTGATTCTCCGTCGGGTGAGCGTTTGCATTGTTTGTATTAGGATTAATACTTGTATTCCGTGTGTGCGTCCTCTCACCCTCTCCCCCCTCCT
>JAVSBV010049927.1:0-10934 GCA_033117975.1 Parotocinclus spilosoma
TGTGAAGCTGCTTTGAGACAATACTCTATTGTAAAAGGCGCTATATAAATAAAACTGAATTGAATTGAATTGAATATGATCTTAGTTAGATAATAGACCCATTATATCAACACAACAGACCCAAAAAGAATCCAAAGAAATCAAACGTGATTACCCTTGGCTTTTGGACCCATTGGTACAGTCGTAGAGCGCATGGCTAGCAGTACCGCTCTCCTTAACACAATCAGTCACCACTGAACACTGTTGGGATTGTGGTAGCGTAGGGACCATAGACTTAATACATTTAAATGTTTTATTATATAATGTTAATGATGTTTATTACCCAAGAGAGGATTCTCTTCTGAGTCTGATTCCTTTCAAGGTTTCTTCTTCTTAATCTCAGGGAGTTTTTCCTTGCCACTGTCGCCATCGGCTTGCTCATTAGGGACAAATAGAATGCAATTTGTGGCACTTGTTTATATATCAATGTAACGCTGCTTTGTGACAAAGTCTATTGTAAAAATTACGCTATGCAAATAAAACTGAATTGAATCAATTAAGGTCCTGGACTATAAACTGGAATGTCCAGGGTTTAAATCCCACCTCTGCCATGCTCTCCCCGTTGGTTCCTTGAGCAACATCCCAAACCTTCAGCTGCCTGGACTGATTGCAAGCTTGTATGAGTTATCAGTCACGCCGGATTCGGCTGGATTTCTGCTAAGCGACTGAATGTGAATCCCGAAAAAAGGATTATTGACTCAAAACCTCTGAGCGTTTTGAGGACATAATGATGCTCGAGAACATACAGTTCAGTTGAGCATTAAATTCAGCCGGGTGCTTAGGTGGCACAGTGGCAATTTCCCAGAAACGCCCACCCATCCCTGTTAAGGACTGGCACGGCAGGATTTGCCCCGTACATTTGCCGATTTTATTCTCGAAATCCTTCTGCATGTGCCGTTTGCGCGCTAGGAGTGTAAACGTCTTATTTCTAAACGTTTTGAACCTGGATCTGAGTTGCCAGTTCAGTCTGTAGATCTGAATCTGCTAAACGAATGTTTTTCCATTTATGTTATACATCAGATACATTCCATGAAAAGCAGCGACTGTGCCGTGCCAGGGTAACGACTGGAAAGAAACGTCTTTTTAAAATAGAATTTACCTCACGATAGGGGTGGGGGAAAAAATTGAAATTTCGATTGCATTGCGATTCGAACGTTTTAACGATTCTAAATCGATTAACAAATGTCACTAATCAATAATCGAACTCACTTACACCTGAACATGTAGATCATCTTCTGTTCTTACACAAAAACGTAAACATAAGCATCATTAACTGAGCTCTGTAACGTCTATTTTGAGTTTAATTTTCTTTAATTATCCATTTTTAATTATTCATGTTTTTTTTATGTTTTATGTTTTTATGTTTAACGCATTTGCGTTTTTATGCAGGGAGCTTAAATAGTATAAATATATAAATGTATAAATGTTCTACGTTAGGACATTGTCAGAACAGGACCTTTATTTCACAAAGTTACGTAGCATTAGCTAAACTAATTTAAGTTCACACTCTACCTAGATTAACCAGTTATCTGACTCTAAACCTCATTATTAAAAGGCATAATCGTTAAAACTAGCGGATATTAGAAAACATAAACACACAGCTTCCCTGTGTTTATCACCGACCATTTTCCAATCGGGGTAAGAGTGGCCTTCTTTCACTGACTTAACCCCAGCAGCCAATGATTCCAAAAGTCAAAAACGAGAAACTTTTTGAAGCGAAAGCGAGACTGAGAGAAGCGAAAGGGAGAAAAGGCGCAAAGAAAGCAAAAACGGATACTTCAAGAATATTAAACTCAAATATCGAAAGTATTCCGTTTACAAACTTTTTTTTAATTACAAAATGTACATTTTTGATTACGGGTTTTTTGGTTGTCAAAACTTTAGGACCTATTTTGACGTCATAAATTTGTTTCATGAAGTCACATGGTAAAGAAAAAAACTCGATGCATCGATAATCATTGCCCTCTGAATCGTAATCGAGTCGAATCGTGAGGTGCCTAGAGAATCCCATGCAGGTTTCTGTGTGCTTTATGAAGCCCAAATCATAAAAACAAAAGACAATGTGACGAGCAAATTAGGCAGATCCTTATTGTGGCTCAGAATCATGCCATTTACAGTCGATTTTGGTTAATGGGACCACATCCTGATGCTATCGTATTGGTCCTAATAACCGTCTGGTCCGATTAAACGAACATTTCCTATGTTACAAGACGGGACGTGCTATGTAACATATGAAATGTTTGTTAAACCTTTATTGTACGATTTACACGTATAGCGAACTACTGTTACTTACCAACTTTGTTTATTAAAAAATAAATTTGCAAACAAGTTTTTCGAAACGATCTACAACACAATGTATAGGTACTCAGCACGTGAAGCATAATACTGTAAAAAACAAATTCTTACTAAATTCCAGTCAAGTCAAGGATTAAGAAAATATATAAGTGAATGAATTAATGTGGAATTTTCAGAACTTTTTCTTAAATGTTGCCGTGTAAAATGTATAAGTAAATGGGTTTGGATTACTGTCTGCAAAACAAAAATAGATATTTTTTTTGTAGGTGCTGTACAAATTTCTGTGAAGATAATGTGCAAGATATATTATGCAAACCTTTTATTCAATAAGTATATCATATTCTTCTCAATTATCTCCTGATAGAAACGCAGTGTGACGGGACCTGAGGTAAGCAGAATTTAAAAATTTCAGATTTTCAGTTAAGCCTGGTGCCTTGGGAGAAGATTGGCCATGCAGAGCAAGCTCAGAGTTTCACACTCTCAGTTTGTACATACATATTTCATAAAATTTAGCTCCTGTGTACAAATACATCATTTTTAGTTTTGTTTGATGCAGCTATCAGCAAATGTGCTCCAAAAAAGATATCCCTTTGTGGAACTCATGCACTGATCCAACAAAATAAGCTTGGCCGGTTTGTTTGTTCATTTGATTTAACTCTTGTTGTCATTTCTTGTTGATTCTTGTCAATGGAATCTGTCAGTTGCTATGACAAATCTGGACGAACCGTCTTGGTTTTACTAAATCTAAAAACAGCTGAATAAAGAGAATGAAGAAATCATTGTTTCCTTGTTACCCTGGGAGAGACAAAGTCAGTTGACATTACTCTGTTATAAAGTCAGCCATTATTATATTATATTATATTATATTATATTATTATATGATTGTTGAAAAAAGATTGTGTGTGTTAAATGTATTAGGCCAGTAAGTTAGGTGATCCACTGTTGATAAGTATTTTGAAGTCCTAACCCTATTCATCATTACATAGTCCTTAACTGCTGAGATTGTAATGTCAGCACGTCTTTTTTGTAAGAATTAGTAACACTGTTTTTAGACATTGTGCTTAAAAGGTAGTGTTGCATTAATTATAAACTCAACTTTGTTCCTGTCATTATTAAATACCAATAGTATTTAAACATAAATAAAACAGATAAAAATAAAATAAAATCTGTAATGTTGTAGTGTACAGAATATATAAGAGAAATATATTCTTTATTACTATACTGTATATCATCAATCAATCAATTAAATCAAAATTTATTTTCATACCGCTTTTTACAATAGAGCATTGTCTCAAAGCAGCTTTACAATCTTATATTTTTTTAAAGGCCAATCCCAAGTTGAGCAAGCCTAGGGCGACAGTGGAAAGGAAAAACTCCCTGAAAGTAGAAGGAAACGACCTTGGGAAGACCAAGACTCAAAAAGGGACCTGACCTCCATGGGTGGCCTAGATATTAATTAAGTAAATACTTAAAAGTATATCAAAGTAATAGTAAAAATAAGTAAGTAATACAATTTAAATCAATACTAATATTAAAGTTGGTAATAAACTAAATAACAAAATAGATTTTAAAAACAGTCGTCAGTGGGAGTGGGAGTCGTAGGAGGCAAATGAGGCATAACGCATGATAATGAATCATAAATTAAAGTAAATTACAAATTATTTTTTTTCCATTTTGTTCTTTTTATTCCAGTATAATGGAAAAATCTCAGTCTCAAATTGAGCCAAATCCTGATCTCTTTCTGGACCCAACTGCTAAAAGTCTTGCTCTTGACTGGGACTTGATGGGACAACTTAGAAATCCATGTGTGAACTGCATCCATCTCATTATGCTCCCTATTCTTTCAATACCATCTCTCAGGTAGAGTTTCACTCTGTGAAGATAGACTGCAAGGTGGCTTCTCGATTTGCTCACACAGTCATGACGTCCATGGCTCTGAACAAGGCCAACGTCTCAAAGGAAGTGTTCTTTGAGGTGGAGTTACCCAAGACGTCCTTCATCACTAACTTCAGCATGTCAGTCCTGCTCTGTTCTTACAAAGCCAATGTTTATTTATTTAAAAATAACTTTTGTGAAAATTCTGTGCATACTGTAGCAGTTTCGAGTAGTTTATATGATATGGTTGATTATAGAGTACAGCTTAAAAAACACAAATGATTTCACTAATTAGCCTAATGCATGTCTTTGGAAAGAACCAGAAGTACTCTGAGTAAAGCCATGCAGACAAGGGAAGGACCCGGGCCACTCCGCCCTGGGGTCAATCCCATGATTTGCACTATAGCATGTCTCAAGCAGGGCTACCAGGACTAAAGGACAAACATTTGAGTCTCATACTTTAAACTGAGGACTCGCCTTTTCATTCATTGAAGACTGAGGTTGCCCTTAATTTAAATGAGGTACATGAAACCCCTTACATTTTTTTTGGGCTTTGTTTGTATATTTTGTTTCTTTTTTTGCTGACATCAACACCTAGCAAGTTTTAGTAGATGGTGTTCTTGGGCTGTAGGCTGTTTCAGTGTGAGATAATATATACTAAGCAGAATAGTAAGTACTTCTATAAGTCCCTCTGGGTAAGAGTTTCTTCTAAATGCTGTAAATGTATATCTGATATTACAAGCTGCACACAGGTATGTAGTGGAGTTTAACAGCTAGTATGGTCCATATTTTATCCGTGTAACCACAGATTAAAAAATAATTACATCTTTTGCTATAGACAACCAACCTTTTTGCTCTGCCTCTTCAGGTCTGTATATTTGTTCTTATGTGTCATTTAGCATAAATGTAATAAAGACAAGTTCATGTTTCAGGGAGATCGATGGTAAGATATATGTGGGACAGGTAAAAGAAAAGGAAAAAGCCAAGAAGCAGTATGATTCAGCTGTTTCTTCTGGGCAAACGGCTGGCCTAGTCACGTGAGTGTCTAAGTTCCTTATCCAAATTTAAATTTTAACCATTAACAAGGCAACTTAACGATATGTAATGACATTTTATTGTTTGTAAATAGTATTTTATGTTTTTAGGGCTTCAGGCAGAAAGATGGAGATGTTTTCAGTCTCTGTAAACATTGCCGCCAACAGCAGTGTCACATTCACACTCACATATGAAGAGCTCCTTAAGCGTCACCTGGGCAAATACGAGATCATGATTCGAGTCAAACCCAAACAGCTGGTCCAGCACTTTGAGGTTCAATTTATTATTAAATGAATGCACTCAACCTTATTTTACTTTCACAAATATAATTAATATCATAAAAACGTGTACCTGCAGATTGTTGCTGATGTCTATGAGACTCAAGGTATTGCATTCCTGGACACCCATGCTGCTTTCATGACTAATGACTTACTCCCCCTGTTGAAGAAAACTGTCACTGACAAAAAGGTAAGTCTAAAATTATATTAACTAATTCAGGAATTAATTACCCTTAAACTAGGAGGTTTGGTGTACAGACGCAAATGACTTTTTGAAGATCACACAAGAACATCTGCTTGTTCCACGATTTATTAAAATGCAGAAATCTCTACACCTCTCAATGGGGTGGAATCTCCTATACCAGCCGTCAAATCTGTAAATCAATAATATAAATGCTGTCAGATCTCCCAAACGTCAACAAATCCTCACTAGTAAGTCTTACAATATATTTACTATAGTCACTGTTTACCAAAATAAATGAACAAGATGTGCTATTATGTAAAATAGCCTTATATTAGGCAATGTAACTTACAGTCTTGCCCAGACATTAATTGGTTCAATCACTTTGTTAAGACTATGGAGACGACCGGAGGACCTTCCTGAACTTCCGCATTTGAGTATTACCTAGTCCATATTCTGGTTACATGTACATGTATAATACATGAAGATGTTTCGGTCTGTCAGCATATGTACAGAGGCTCTAGGTATGAGTCATGGCCAGGAGCTTTTCCCTTACAGTCTAACCTTAACTTCTCTAAGAGTGTAAAATCCTTTCCATTCTGCTTTTATTAAAAAAAAAAAAAAAACAGAACTTTGTGTAATGACTCATACTGTCTTACTAGCACTTCAAAAGTTTTGCATAATGGGTCAGTCCTGTCAGATTCAATGTTGAATAGAAGGTTGAAAAACCATTGCCCGGGCAGCATGGTGGCTCAGTGGGTAGCACCACTTCCTCATGGGGTGGAGTCTGCATGTCCTCCCAATGTCTGTGTGGGTTTAGTCCGGGTACTCCCACAGTGCAAAGACATGCGAGTTAGGTTAATCGGTGTCTCTAAAGTGGCCCTTAGGGTGTGACTGTGTGCATGACTGTGTGTGTGTGTGTGTGTGTGTGTGTGTGTGTGTGTGTGTGTGTGTGTGTGTGCACTACGATGGATTGGTGTCCTGTCTAGGGTTGTTCCTGCCCTTGCACCCAGTTGCTGGGTGTGCACCGGCTGGCCTGCAACCCCATGTGGATTAAGTGGAATATAATGAATGAATGAAAACCATTGCCTTTGCTGATGAGTTTCGCTTTCCGCTGCGACATTGAGATAGTAGGGTCAGCATGAAAGCCTTGATCCATCCTGAATTGTATAAACTGTTATATCAATTGTCCCCTGTGTGGGGACAGAGTTCACGGCAGTACAACCATGCTGGCTGTATTCACAAATGTAAATGTGATTTTAAACAAGTGACTTTGTGGTAAAGGTATAAATAAATATTCTAATTCTAGGGAGTAAAACAATATAGAGTATTATCCTAAACTTATATGAACCTCTTCTTAGGCTCATGTTTCCTTCAGTCCAACTCTGGATCAGCAGAAGAAATGCCCCGACTGTGATGGTACACTCATTGACGGTGACTTCTTTATTACCTATGATGTCATACGTGAACAGGACCATGGTGATATTCAGGTGTGTTTTTTAAGCAGTGCAATATCTATGGCTATCAACAACCGACTACCAACAATTAAATAACTGTTTCTGTTCTTCCTGTCTGTGTTTATGTTTCAGATAGTAAACGGGTACTTTGTACATTTTTTTGGTCCATCCAACTTGCCACGATTGCCCAAGAACGTTGTGTTTGTGATAGACAGGAGTGGATCAATGTATGGTAAAAAGATGGAACAGGTAGGCTGCGAGAATACATAAGGCTATTTTTATTTGCTTGTTTCGCGGATCCGCCGACGATCAAATTTGAAGAATACAAAAAAATAATAATTTTCCGCCGCAGTACCAATGGTTGAAATTCCTCCGGTGGAGAGCCAATGGTATTGTTCTGTTCATTACATTTTTTCCCTGATTCGCTTTAATTTAATTGTAGATTAAATAAATTTTATTTGAAAAAAATATATATTTTTTTATTTCTTCCTCCTTCCTTGTATTGATTCCACATAGTCCTCAAGAAATTGAAAATTGCCGAAAAATAAAGATTTATTTTTATTTTTTTTCCCTCCCTCTTCAGTAGATTCTTAAGTAGGGACATCCAAGGAACAAGCAATTAAAAGTCTGGCCTAATGTGCCAAATATTTTTTCTATTACTGTGCTTTAGTTTTCTTCTTTCTACATTTTACAGACTAAAGAGGCACTACTGACCATCCTGGATGACATGCACAAGGATGACCACTTTGGAATGGTCACATTTAACAATGTTGTAAACACTTGGAGACCAGCGCTCAGCAAATGCACACAGGAAAATATCAAAGAAGCAAAGGAGTTTGTTAAAAACATAAACGCAATAAGTGGTAAATACATGCACAATTCAATGGGATCTTGTTATTTTTAAAGACAAGTGACAGGAGTGCAATGCATGCCCCTCTTCTAATTAGTGCTCTCTGTTATTTCATTCACTATATGTACATTCTTTAAAACATACATTCCTGGCATTTCCAAAGACAAATCTGGCATGACAATATGTTATATTGAACACCTCAGTGACTCAATATGACACTTTTATTGGTTTCCCCTTCAACAAGTAAATTAGCCAAATTCTGTTATATCCTTCTTGTACTACTTGTACAGATCCCTGATCCTAACCCTGTGTTTTTTGGGATTAGCTAGAATGCCATCAATGCTGGACATAGCAGTTCCAAATTCTAGTGGATTGCTTAGAAAAAAAGATATAAGGTGTTTGGGGTGCGGGGATCCACAATCTTTTGTTTGTACAGTATATTGTATAAAGAAATAATCTTAACACTCAGATGGAGCCATGCTGCCTCAGTAATTGTGTTTAGTCTAATAACAAGATTGTCTGATACCCACGTACATTCAGTATCAAAATATTACCATCTAGGAATAAATCACAGAATGCTGTGAAGTTCACTTAATAATTAAGTTATTTAAACATTTTAGGAACCAATCTCAATGATGGTGTTTTGCATGGTGCAAAATTGCTGACTGATGCCAAGCAAAACAACACTCTCCTGGACAGCAGCATATCAATGGTCATCCTGCTGGCTGATGGAGAAGCAAACGTTGGTATGTATTATACTTATTATCACATTTATTTGATTTTGAGTCTTATTGTAACAGGTATGCACCGTTTAACATCCATTTGACCAGCGTCTGTTCGCCTTAATTGCTGAGGTCTGCTGTCTGCATCATGCTTGAGGACAGTAGATTTCTTAATCTAAAAAACAGAGTTTTATTAATCTACTTGCAGTGTGAACCAAATTGTCGGTGTATACATGTTGGTAGATATTTGTCAAAAACTAAGAAATTGATCCTAAATGCCAGAACACAATTGGTGATTTGGAGAGAACACTTTTCAGCTATTGTAGCAAACAAGAACCCAGCACACGGCCTAAAATTGCCATGTGGATGTTGCCATGTTATATATTGTAGTTATTGCAGTGTTTACCAAGCATTTATTTGTGCAATATCAATATAGACCACCACCCAGTGATTTTCTGTTTATGTACTATTCAGACGGGAAAAAACTGATTTTATTGTAAGGCTGTGTGTAGTATATTGATGAACTAAACCCCTTCTTACCATGCTACTTCTCTCTCCAACTGTCATACAAACACATTCATGGAGCAAGAAAACATCTTTTATGCACAATTGTAAGATTGTTTTCTGTTTTTTAACAATATGGCCAAGTATTGAAAGTAATTTAGCAAATTGCAGGTATCTGATAACAGTGCAGTAAATGTAAAACGAATTTGAGGCTGTGAGAAGTGACAGCATTTAACTCTGTGTGCAAATAAGCGCTTCTTATTTCTCTGCTCGTATCTCTGCTTGCTTAGGTGAGTCAGATAAAACCACAATACAACACAATGTCCAGGAGGCCATGGGTAATGACATTACCCTCTTTAACTTGGGCTTTGGGTTTGATCTTGACTATGGTTTCCTGGATGTGATGGCCAAGCAAAACAACGGCATTGCTCGCAGGATCTATGAGGCATCAGATTCTGCACTTCAGTTACAGGTGTGATTTGTTTATTTTCCCTCTCGTATATGTGATACTGTGCCTTTGAGGATAACTTTTACTATTTTAACTTAATCCATATCAAACAGATATGCTTAATCATTTAAATCAGTTAAAGCTTTATTCATCAATTGAGCTGTAGACTTGCATCCATAGCTCCATTGAATCGATCTTTTTTTATTATTAATAAATTCTGTATTAAGTCTTATTTCTAATGTGTTTTTGAAAGGGATTCTATGATGAAGTGGCAAATGCTCTCCTATCTGACGTGGTTTTCCATTATCCTGAGAACTCAGTAAACTCACTGACCGGTAGCCACTTTAAACAGCTCTTTAATGGTTCTGAGATTGTAGTCGCAGGCCGACTGAATGACATAGAGATGAACGACTTTCCTTTTGAAGTGTCTGCTCATAGGGTGAGGGGATGCTAATTATTTTTTTACATATAGTAAATATATACTGTATGAGGAGCATGAGAGCATTTGTTATTTCTCTCCAGCTCGAGAATGACTATTCGGTAAAAGCCCAGGCCACTGCTCAGGACTGGGGTACCACGTTCCCTGACCAAGAGTACATTTTTGGAGACTTTACAGAGCGTCTTTGGGCTTATCTGACCATCCAGCAACTCCTGGACAAGAAGTAAGGCTGATTTTATTTGCATGATTAAATGGGCTTATTATAAAAAGGCCTGGTCGGAGCACCAGCACCAAATTTAGATTTCTTAGTTCAGCATGTGACAGCAGCATTTGAAAATATAGACAGGTAAACAGTAAAGTTATTGCCTGGTTTAGACATGACAGATTCATTTGTTTTATTAAAGGAAGAAAAGAAATAAGTTAAAAATAAGATATATTTTTATCAATATAAAGAAAGCCATGTAAGATGTAATCTGTATACATAATGTAATGTTTGCTATGTTGATTAAATATTTATCACTTACTGTTATTACTCAAAATGAGTGTGTCTAAGACAGAAAAGCTTGAAAAAACAAGCTTGTGATATTTGGCACTTACACTTTAAGAGTGGATCTAGGTATTGATTACCATATAAGTAACACGCCATATTTCTCTCAACTATTGCTTGAAATGTGGTCAAAATAAATAAATACAAACTATATAACAGGTAACGGTTGTACTACGTGTTACGAGATGTGGTGGTGTTTTTAATAGGACCCAAGTATGCGGGATAAGTATATCCCACGTCGTATAATAAGAATGGGGAAATAAT
>JAVSBV010049937.1:0-10932 GCA_033117975.1 Parotocinclus spilosoma
CAGAAGGTCCAGGGTTCAAATCCCACCTCTGCCAAGCTACCACAGTTGGGTCCCTGAGCAAGGCCCTTAACCCACAAAGGCTTGGATTGTAAGACTGTATGACTTGTAATTCGCTCTGGATAAGGGCGTCTGCTAAATGCCGTAAATGTAAATGTGATATATCTTATTCTATTTTTACATGGTGTCTGGTCTTAAGTCATGCTAATCCTTAAATAAGTAAAAATACTTAAAGTAATAGGGCTGAGTTTTCTGCACAGGATTAGCAAATACATAAAATGTAACCAGTAATTCAGGCAACAGTCTACTACTAACTTGAACTTCTCAGTTATAGTTAGAAAATTATCAATTGTATAGAGAAAACTGAGTTACTGGTCTTCCTAAGGTCTGCAGGAGATCCAGATGATCCAACTTTCTTTTCAAATTGTGACTTGTGGTTCCATGGTTTTTAGAAGCATAAACAGGTTAAGGTAACAGGACTAGGTGAAAACCTGTGGACATGGTTACAATGTGTATTATAAACTAAACTTATAGATTTCTTATGAAAAACAGTTCAGACGTACAGTAGATGCTGCATGCAGTGACACAACACTGCGAAAAAGATTTCTAATCGTCTAATCTTTTAATCTATATTCCATTGTAAAGTGTAACATTAGAGACCAGGAACAGCTAAAAATACAATTTTACAGTGTTCTTGGTAGTGTTTAATGTTTTAAATTATATACTTTAACTTTAAATTTTATATACTTTAACTTTAAAAATGCCCTGCGGACAGAAATGGCACCCATGTGATGGAATGACCCTAAAATACATTTTCATAGAGATCTTTCTCCACTTTTTCAGTGTCAGGGTTGTAGGGTCCCAGGCGACTGTTTCTAAGAACACAGGCGTAAGCATGAAAGCCGGTTCCTGGGTCATCCCTTATCGGATAACAGTATACACAAGAGCTTGTGCTGATATAATGTGATATTTGGTATGTGCATTTTTAATGTTTGGGTGTGTATAAAGATTATATTTAGTATAACATTAGTACTGTGTACTACAGTCTACTCGTATGTACTGTACATGCCACACTCAATGAGTTCTAATACTGAGTAGAGCCTCCGTTTGCTCTGAATACAGGGTGGCATGGCGTTTAGTGCGGTCGAAGTGTCAGTGTCCGCGGTTTGATCCGGACCCTGTAACTGTACTGTTTGAAGTTGGCATGCTGTGTCCATGAGGGTGTACTCTGGGTGCTGTGGTTTCCTCCCACCGTACAAAGACATGCATGAGGTAAACCGATCACGCTACTCTGAGTATGTATGACATATGTAACCTTGTGTTTCGATGCAACCTTGTGTCTAAAGAACTTCAATACTGTGTGGCATGGATTTTACAAGAGTAAGACCAGGGTGTGCTTACAACAACTGCACCCTGTTTTCTGGGGATAGGAACAGGATCATATCAACACCAACCAGGAAGAAACAGGGTTAAAACTAAAAGCAAGAAACATACATGAACACTTAATTGGATGTTAACTAGTTTTCATTTTGAAATCAATCAACAACATGCAAACGGGATCCATAGCTTAATATGTCCATAGGTACAGCACACAAATCATACAGCACACGAGTCCACGTGGCAGAGTTATTCCACAAGAGGACGCTATTTCTCTCCTCAAGAGCTGTAGTGCTCCATTTTGAGAGTCAAAATTGGTCCCTCGAGAGACGTTGAATCTTGTTGATATTATTTATATACTGCTCACCAAAAATAGGGGATATTATTAAATGAAATATCCAGTAATTCTTGTTAACAGTGTAGTGGATAATGTTTCTACCAATACTGAAATTTATCCAACAGATATGATTATCTAACGTACCACAACCGCACAAAACAGTTCAAATAAAACACTGGAAACACAAAAATTAAATAATTTATTGATTAAAAAATTCATAAACACTAGTGGATCAAATGGAATGTCTTTGCACAAGCCCAGTCATTTGGGGCACGATTGGCAGTACAGGGAGCAAGTGGGACCCAATTCTACACAGGGCACCAGTCCATCAAAGTATCCACTGCCCCATTCCCCTCTTGTCATCAGAAATGAAAAAAAAAGTCTTATTTATAACATTGACTTTCTTCTTTTACTGTACTATACATTTTAAAGAGCAGGAACACAATACGTTTTGAATTCACCATTGAAAAAATGTCACCAGACGAGTTGAGCTAATTAGCAGTTTGCAGGTAGTTGACTGCAACCTACTCATAATGCTTGAAGCTTTCACACAAACTGGATGAAATGGGCAAGTTGAAATACTTGTACGTTGGTTTAGTCGTGAGTCTCGCACTTTTTTTGATTATAATAAGCAGAAACTGGGAGAATGGCAGCAACGTCCATGTCTTTCACCGCTCTCCATCAAGGACTCTTACCAATCAGCAAAAAGGACTTTCAGAACTGCAGATGGATATTGATATCGAAATGGAGAGAAAATGTGAATGGAAAACCCATACAAGCCCAATTCCAATGGAGCTGATTCTCAGGCAGTATAGCAGAAAGAAGCGGCTTCGTGATCTGTGCATTAATAATGGAACTTTTGGTTTGAGTGGCGAATGGTACAGCATTGACGACGTCCCGAAATGGAGGCTGAAGCATCTCTTTGTAGATGATCGACACGGAATTATTTATTGCTCTGTTCCAAGAATTGGAAGCACAGCACTGAAACGCATCATGATCGTTCTAAGTGAGAGTCTGAGGGTGAACGGTGTACCACACAAAGACGCTTCGGATATCCCCTTGGAACTAATTCATGGACGTTTTTTATACTCCCTTAATAGGGACCCTGTGGAAGTCATGAAAGAAAAGCTTAAGAGTTACAAGAAGTTCATTTTTGTCAGAGATCCATCCGTGAGGCTCATTTCAGCGTACAGAGGAAATGTGGAAAATGTAACTCAGGCATATCGAGGCTTAGCAGCCCATATACAGAGGAAATATGGTAATAACAACACTAAAGTTCCTATGTTCTCCCACTTCATCCAATTCATACTAAGCAACCCAGATTCAATGTATGTAAAGAATATGGATCTCTGGCAAGGCATCAGTCAGCTGTGCCATCCATGCTTGATTGATTATGACTTCATAGGGAAAATGGAGACCATGGAAGAAGATGCTGCTCACCTACTGCGAATACTGCAAGTTGACAATATTGCCCGGTTACAACCAAGCAGCACCAAAATGGTACAGCAAAGCTGGATAAGGTCCTGGTTTACCAACCTCCCCGATGACTGGAAGAAGAAGCTCTACAAAATGTATAAGGCGGACTACAAGCTGTTCGGGTATCAACAGCCTGAGGAACTTTTGCAGTCAGGAGATATTTTTTGGTAATAAAACTTTTTACTTTTGATTTGTGGTTTATTGTGAGATCCTGTAATCCTGTAATTTTTCAGCATTTACTTGCTGTCAACATGTATAGTGTATAAGTGATCCAAAATCACAACATGTGCTTAGTTAAAGTAGATTTTTTGTGGTATCAGTGGTTAGTCTTATTGTAAAAAATAAATTGTGACCTTCCTTTCTTTGGGAATCATGTGGTAAAACCTGTGCTTCCTGTTTTCATAAAGCAAATTATTACGATTTGAACATATAGCTACTCGAATGAATAGAGTGTAATTTTCCAGGGTGTGACTACCTCATTATAGTCTACTTGAATAAAGGTACATTCAATTATAATGACCTTTACTACGCTTTTGTATTTGTAAAAGGCACATACCTCAGATATATTAATGCATAGTCAATCAATGTGTCTTGATTGACTGGAGCTGAAATAAACAAGGAGATCACCAGAGTTTGTAAACATTTAGATCTTCATGAACCTAATCCTAACAAGGCAGTCAGTCTCACTCTATTCATGGGATACAAAGAGCTTTTTAGACAAGACAGCCTTCCCCCAAAGTGAATCACTTATCTTTTTGACACCCACCTGCGCCCAACACTGACTGACATTCCACTAATAAATCACAGTTAAATGTGCTGTCAGTTGTAGGACAGAAAGTCCACACACAGAAACACAGCAGTAACCCCAAGTAAAATGTATGACAGTGCATGGAAGCTGTGCTGACGTTAAATATGGAGTATATCTTTTCCTAAAGATGTTTCACTCCAAGATATATCACTCTTGGATATATCTATTGCTCCCAGCCACCACGTGTTCTCTGTACCCATGTGACCCATCATATCCTTAAAATCCAGACCTCCCTGTCCCGTTGTTTAGGAGATCACAAAACATTGAATCAGTTCATCTGGACAAGGTTTTCATGTAAGAAACGTTTTGTAACTCAGCTAAGTAACTTTTTTAGTCTATTTTAGTCTGTGCTATCTGAAACAACTCGCCAATCTTATGTAGAACACATTTGCATAATAAACAATATCAGCACTCATACATGACAATGGGAGCGGTGAAGAGTTGCGTATGCAGACTGCCATGGCCAATAATTACAACGACAGCATGTTCTATTTAGATAGCTTTGGGGAATAGCTGCAATCCCTGCATTGTAAGATGATAAGAAATGCACTTTGAGGCCTCCTCCTCGGTTAAAGGATGGGCATTTACAATTCACATATCCATAGATGTCCTATTGACTTCCCGTTCAAACCAGCTTATCAAGAACATGCACCTCATCATACTTGAAAGAGTGGCCACTGGCCTGCAGGTGGGAGTAAACAACAGAACCCTCGTCTGATGTGGTAGCTCTTCGGTGTTGTGCTACTCGTTTTACCAGCATTTCCCAGACGTATAATTAATGGCAATCCTCACAGCATTTATCAGCGCAGAAAATATTATTCTGTTTGTGCCAGGGGAGTGTGCCCCAATCCTGGGGTGGACCAGTGCTGGGGTTTGGGGATTGAGGTCACCCGAGACATGGGCTGCATCCAAAATGTCACACTTAATTAAACAGTATGTACTAGATTCAAACAAGTACAACCATCAAAGCAATATGTTCTCTCTGTAGTATGCACAGAACTTCAGACGCACTACAGTCACCATCATATAAATGTCATGTGACACATGGCCACAATACTTGTATTTTTTATTTTTATGGTTATTTCTTATTTACTCTTGTAGACGGGCACCTCCTCTGTGTTTGCCATTTTCTTTCTTACCTGTGAATTCCATTGCTGCCATATTTGAATCATGGGATATGATAGTTTGAATTGATTGCATACTTATAAATGGCTGCCAAAAGAGTATGTACTGTATTATTCATACTACTTATTTTGATTCACATATTGTTTGCATGTACTGTGTAGTATGGAAGTATGCTGTTTTAGATGCTGTACAGATGAACTTATTAAACCTTTCTGGAATTTACTTAACTGGATTATTAAGCATCATTACAAACTGATCCTATCTCAGGATTTATTGAGTGCAGGCAAAAGCAGCGGTGGGGACATGGTGTCTGACACAATTGTGGTACGACACAAGTACTGGGATGAATTATAATCCCAGTCCAGGCCTGTGCGAAATGATACGGTCATTGGTAAGTTTCAGGGTGTGGCTGAAAAGACTGAGAGAATGTTATAAATAAGAAAAGAAATTGGATGAATCATATAGACTTTTACTTCAGCAGGCCCTCAGAAACCTCCTTTATCACAACATTAATAATCTCTCCTATTGGACCTATATATTTGTGCATTTCTGTGGGTCAGTATTTTCAATTTAGGGAATTTTTTGGTGTCACACAAATTAAAAACCAAAAGTGTAATTCACCTCCACAAGAGGGCTGTCTGTCTGTTTGTCCCTCAAGTCGCTTCTTTTGGCTCAGGTGTGTTTGCTGACAAAGAAGTGACTCATTGCCCAAGAAACAAACTGCCGTTTAACAGGATTACTCTATATTGTTCTTTAATAATATTATTTATTAGTGCTGGAGGTTTCCAATACTCAAACGCCACTCACCACCATATTTCTCAAGCACTCTTCCCTGTCCTGTTTTTACCTGTGACCTGCTGATAGTAAAAAAGAGGAAATGAAGAAGATTTTCCATGTCACAAAGATTCCCAGTTTCTATGACTACTGTCGCCAGGCAACCATCAGGCTATATACAGTGCACTAGCTCCTTTGATTAAAGAAACCATTACAGCCATTCTTCACGTTTCTGTTACTCATCTGACTCACATGAACTTAAGCTGACCTTGTCACTTATATGTGGGTGTGAGACAACTGGGCTCACTTGGAAGAGGTCTATGGTAGGATGGCTATATTACAATAAGACTCTGTCTTGGCACCAAATTGCCACTGCAAAGAGGTTTATAAACCGTACATGAAAGGTTTGTAATGTTTAATAATTCCTTCACACTATGGCCTTTGGCACACTCAAATGTAACCTCTCCTTTTTGCCAATCATTAAGACCTGTTTTGCAAGCCACATTCGACACACTGAATGAGACATTCACGGCACTGTACCACCTCTTCTCAACCTTTGAATCCCATCAGACAACCTTCAGGTATTTGTAGCCCGATCATCCTTGTGCAACATCTGCAGGAGCCTGAAGTTGGACACACACACAAGGTAACTATTTTTTGTCCACCAACATATTCATGCAATTACCTTATCATCCAATAGTGCGGCGGCGGTGCAACGCATGAAATCATGGAAATACAGTCCAGCAGTTTCAAGTGATGTTTACAACAACATTCAGAATGGAAAAAATGTGATCTCAGTGACTGCAATCGGTGCAATTGTTGGTGCCAGACAGGCTGGTTTGGCTATTTCTATAGCTGCTGATCACCTGAAGTTTTCACCCGAAACAGAAAGGCTCCAGGAACTCAAATACTCACACTGCACAAATGTGGTGAGCACAAAAGTGTCACAGCCTTCACATCACATTGAATCTAAAAATGGAAAGGCTACAGCAGCAAAAAAACACATCAGGTTCCACTTCTGTCAAACATTAACAGAAGACTGAAACTGCACTGGACCCAGACTCACCAACACATAGTCTGTTCTGATTCTGCACAAATGTGGTGAGCAGCATTCACATCACATTGAATCTAGAAATAGAAAGGTGACAGCACTGGATCCAGACTCACCAGCACTGTTCTGATGAGTCTTCATTTGTTCTGAGGCACCCAGATGGTAGGTCAGAATTTGGTGTCAACAGCATAAACCCAGTCTGATTTGTATCAGCAGTACAGGCTGGTAGAGGTAGTGTAATGGTGTTGGACATGTTTTCTTGGAACATGTTGTGCTCATTAAGACCAGTAAATCATTGTTTGAATTGCACAGCCTATATAGGGGCAGCACAGTGGTTCGGTGCGTAGCCCTACTGCCTCATACAAAAAAACCTAGGTATGCTCCGAGGGTGGTAGTGGCCTGGGTCCTTTCTGTCTGGATTTTGCATGTCCTCCCTGTGTCTGTTGGGGTTTACTCTGGGAACTCACACATACCAAAGACATGCGTGTTAGGTTAACTGATTATACTGAAGTGGCATTGACTTGAGTGTACAGAATGTGACTAGACTTGAGATTTTTCAGTATTTGAGTATTGTTGCTGACCATGTTCATCCCTTCATGGCCATAATGTACCTACTGTCAGCATTCTAATACACCATATCACAAAGCACAAGTTGTCTTAAACTGGTTTCATAAACAAGACGATGAGTTCAGTATGCTTCAGTGACCTTCCCAGTCACTGGATCTGAATCCAGTAGATGCATCCATTAGCTGCTGAAACTTAGGACATTTTGATGTTGATGTTAATGATATGGAGATTCATATAGTCTTAAACTGGCTTTACTTCAGTCTTGTCCATTGTGATTTCTTCACACTGTGGTTATAGCGTAACATTGTTCGATTTATGGGTACCAAATATTTGCATAATGAGCACATATGTATTACTTATTATGTGGTAATCCTTATCATCTTCCGGCTTCTTTAAAAGCTCAACTTTTAATGATATCTATGTATTATAATGACTAAGAGAACTTTTGTGTTTGCTGCTTTACATTTTAATTTACCTCTTAACAAATGTGTGAAGGCTGTAATTATATTCACAGTACTGAGCAAAACTCTCAAGCCACCATTAGACTAAATATACCATTTGTCTTAGCAATGGTATTTAATGACCATATATATACACTGCTCACAAAAAAGGGAGATTCCAGAATGAATATGAAGAGGATCCCTCAAGAACTGCTGGATAATCTGATCATGTCCATGCCCCATCACTGTCAGGGTGTTTTGGCACTCTTGGGTGACCATACACCCTACTGAACAGTCAATGTGGAGCACTCTTGTCCAGTTTGACATGTTTCTGTTCACCCCTTGAATATATCACTTCCTACTCAATCACCATAATTCAGTTTGCATCTCATTTGCGTAATCAAACAACTTTTTGACTTTTCATTTGCTTCTCTGATGATCTTGTTTAATGAAATAATCAATTCATATTTATTTAGATAAATCCCCTCATTTTTATGAGCAGTATAAGTATTTCTCATAAAATACAGGAAATATGTATTCAGTATTAAAAACTAAAAAAAATAATCTGAACAAACAGCTTCAATAGGCTACATGGGCAAGTATTTAATGTGACCTTCTCTTACACCTGAGAAACAGCAGCATCTGACAGCTTCATCTGGACACCAAGTTGTACCTTCAGCAACCTAAAAAGGGTTGATCAGTAACTTTTGGGAAATGAGGCACTTTTAAGGAGGTCACACTAAATATAGATTTTTGCCTGCAGAAGCAATTGTTTTCTTAAAATAGTTTTCCCCTTTGTGCACAAATGTCATGTCTTTGCTAGTTGTATTCTAATAAAGAGACTGATCATTAATTATATACTGTTCATAAAAATAATTTTGAAATACCCCATAATAAAATATCCCATATTTTTTCTGAGCAGTAAATATGGTCACTGTACCATAGCTGAAACAACACATCTAATGGCAGCCTAAGACTTTTGCCCGGTGCTGTAAGATGCTATTCAAAAGTCCTTCTACGTTACATTACACCATCAGACACTCAGTCAGTGTGAAATAGGATTTTGTAGGTTACGTTTGTTATTACAGTTTAGTGGTTCTGATATACGGATGCGGAAATAAGGTATCTCGTAATGTTATTATCTTTTTACTTACAATTTTTCTTTTTGCCCTAGTATTGGAGAATTCAAGAATGTCATCTAAGTAGGCTATGACACATGCTCAAAATTTCATCAAGTACTTTGTTGACAAAAGCTCGATAAACAGATGGAGCATTTGCAAGGCCATATGGCATGACCAGATATTCATAGTTGAGAAGACTACTTTCCATTCATATTTCTCTAGGCACAATGATGGTCCAGTTTTGAAATACAAAGAGTTTGTTTATTGCCCTGAGAAAATAGCTGTCCTAGCTCCCTACCAGAGGTAGTTAATAGGTGATACTACTTAATTGTTCTTAAAACTGATGATGAAAGTACCGGTAGTCCCTTTCTTGCATGTTCATACGGCATTACCTGGAAATAATTACAATTCTTAAAGCTCAGAGCGCCTTATATGACTGTGGTAGCCTAGTGGTTAAGGTACTGGACTTTGAACCAGAAGGTCCAGGGTTCAAATCCCACTGAGCAAGACCCTTAACCCACAATTGCTTGGATTGTAAGACTGTATCAGTTGTAAGTCGCTCTGGATAAGGGCGTCTGCTAAATGCTGGAAATGTAAATGTAAATGTAAATGTAGGGTCTTTTCCCAGCACATAGGAGCCCTGAGTGATAAAGGTATGCAGCGATTGGTCCAGACATAGTGACTCAGGTGTATAGTCATTGTTCCACTAAAGTCTAATCTTTACAGAGAAGAAACCAAACAATATTCAGTCGTCCAAGCTAAGTTGAATGGCTTACATCACAAGCGAATGCAAATCAAAAAAGGCCTTGGAACAAATGTAGTTCTCAGTTCTCAGGACCTCCATTGGGTAGTGATGAGTCCCTAATATACTGTTTGGTGCAAAAGTGGCAATTTAAGCAGGTCTGTTAAATAAGTCTCAGAAATTAAAGTAATGTTTAAAACCTACCGCTTTTATTCTTAACAAAGAAGGAAGTTGCCGAGGCTGCAGAAATTGACAGGTATCTGATTCTCTGTTGCACACACTCTTATATATCCGTATATATCCTTAGACAGCTATAGCTGCACATCCAAGGGACAGACTTTACAGGACGTGCAAATATTGTATTATAGAAACCTTTTTACAGGGCTAATTTCCATGCACAACACATCCATCTATATTTCAAGTATTTTGGATCTGATGCAGAATGCTCGAACACCTCCCGGGGACCATGCGGAAAATCGTACCATCTGGCTAAAGTGTTATCTAACAAGGGCTGTTTATAATCAAAAGCAATAATAAAATAAAATTACTGACTGAGTAAAAGCCACTCCAGCAGATATATACAGCAGTTAAGGCCATACATTTTTATTGGGATGTTTGCAAACTGTTCACTGAGTCTGGAAAACTTATCTCTAAGTGCAGTAACACTGCACACTTATCACAGCAGCTACTCCTGTAAATTGAGAACCTTAGTTCCAGTAAGTAAGCACTAGATGACAAGCTATGCTAATGAGTGTACCCTTCCCCCACACTTTAATGACGTTTACCATTTTTACAGCGCAGCTGAGATATGGCCTTGAAAGGTACATGGCTAAAGGTTTCTCTTGGTTTGCAGAAATAAGAGAAGATAAATCGTCACATGGAAGCTTCTTTACTGCATGTGCTCAACACACACTGCGCAGGTCTGGTCTGGATTGACCATAAGGGTATGTCACATAGACCTGTGTCGTGTGTCAGTACCAGAGGTGGGGGACTCAAATCACATGAGTCGGACTCGAGTTGCGATTTTAAGGACTTGAGATTTGCTTGATGAACATTGATAAAAGACTCGACTTGACTTGGTATTCATGACTTGAGACTTGGCACAGATAACTCGAAA
>JAVSBV010049948.1:0-10931 GCA_033117975.1 Parotocinclus spilosoma
AGGCCAATACCATCCCTACAGTCAAGCATGGTGGTGGCAGCATCATGCTATGGGGATGTTTTTTAGCAGCAGGAACTTTTTACTTATTGTAAATCTAAAGTATGGTCCCCTGTCTAGTGGTAACACCAAACAGCTGTATGAAAAGCTGCATCGTTGCCACATCTGAGGGTGAAATACAGATGTCCTCGTATGAATTTTATTACCACTAAATATTCACATGGGCCACGATCCATTCTGTCTCACTAACAACATCGCTGCAACATATCGTATTGGCGTGTGAGTGCGGCTGGCAGTCGCTGCCGTAATCGTACGTTCGCAGGCCCTCTGTTTGTATTTATTCTGCTCATTGCGAAACTCCTCTGTGATTTACCCTTCACGACGTAATTGAAAAAGAAAATCAATAACGACTCACACGAAGTCGGCGTCTCTCAGGAACCCTTATTCTTGGTAAATTGGACAGATCCATGTTTTTCGCTGCTGGTTCATACAGACACGACACCTGCATCACTATGACACCAATGGGTCTGCACGTATTACGTAATTCTTCAGTTGGTCCGGACTAACGTAAGGCTGGCTTATCAACCAACTTTAAAAAGCAATAAGGAAAGGTTTGCTTGATGGGCGGGATCAATAGCTGGGCTTGTTTGATGTTATAGAGAGCCAGGCAAGGCTTATCGATCTGAGAATAATCAGAGAGGGTTCTAGGTGCTGGTTCGCTTCCCTCAATAATTCAGACCGTGGATTACGGTGGAGAGGAATGGAGGCTGGGCGTTATGGCGGTGAGCACTTATTACTTACTGACTAAATGAAACCTGGCAACCCATCTACAAACTCTTTGGATTGTTCAAACAGCGTTAGTATCGTACCCGTTGTAATGTGAAAAACATAACAAAATAATAAGTGTTTCGTTTTATCTGCGTAATCCTGGTCAGGATCACGGATAAGAAAATAATTATCTAGCAGCACAAGTTAAATTGAATGGGTGCAAGCACGGGTACAGCCTAAACAGGGTATCAGTTCAGTCCATCTATCGTTCTCATTGCAAGTCTCACTTGGGATTCGAACCCAGTCTATTAGGAACTGATATTTCTAGCATCTCATTCTTAAGTGTTACACTCAAATCAGACCCAGAGTTTCCCAGCACAAGGTTATCCAGAGGATCACACTCTCTCCACTGGCTGTGGGTCTTACCAACGTGCATCCTGGTGCCATCACTTCCCCAGCTAAATGCTGTACATGTAACCCACCGTCCACCACCAGTTTGGACATTTTCCTGCCCATCGACTGTTTTTGCTGGTAGTTTGGGGTGAGACCAAATGGGGCAGGATTCCTTGCTCTCATGCTTCAATAAGATTTCACCCTGCCACTGGATTGTGGTTTGTCCGTCCTTGGACCACTGTCAGTATGTACTCAACTCAGCACTGTTGAGCAGGAACAACGCACATGCCTTGTTGTTTAGAAGATGCTCCAACCCAAACCTCTGTCCCAAATGACTTGCCCCTTGTTAAAGTGGTTCCATATCCAACAGCTATGAGAACCAGCTGTCCACACAGTCTAATATATCCCAGACTTTAACATGGACTGGTAATTATCAACGCTATTTAAGTGGTCACCTAACTTTGTGGTTCAACAGGTACAGTCTGTAGTCCATTTATTTCCCTGCATGCTTTTCGTCCCCATTCTGTTCTCTAATGGTCTAGACCCCCACCGATCTGGTCCTATTTCAGGTGTGGATCATTCTCAGCACTGCAGTGACACGAACGTGGTGATGGTGATGGTGTTAATGTTGCTGAGAGGATCAGACTGAGCAGTGCTGGCGGATGTTTAGAATCACTGTCCACTTTATTAGAGACATTGATCAAATTGCTCTATTTTGTAGATGTTAAGTCAGAGACATCAGCTTATCTTTTGTTACACCGTTTGTGTTATTCATCCTCTAATCCTTCATCAGTGCTCACAGGACACTGCCTAAAGGATGCTGGTGGCTGGACATTTGTGGTAGCAGCACAGGTGGATCTGATCCACGAGTATCGAGGATCCATGGAGCACTCACTACCTCACTCGTGTCACTGCAGTACTGAAAATGATCCACCCATCCACAGATCCATGATCTGTGCTGGTCCAGTGGGGGTCCTGACCAGAACAGAACAGAGTAAAGGGGAAAACGATGTATGTTAAAAAAAGATGGACTACAGTCCGTAACTGTAGAACTACAAAATGCAGTGACCACTAAACATTTGAATAGAGATTCTGCAGAATTGTTTAATGTGCGAGACTTTTGCACTGTACTGTATATATTCACTATCCAGGATCGGCACCCTGTCTAGGGTTGTTCCTGCCTTGCACCCTATGCCACCGACTAGGCACCAGCTCTCACGCGACCCTGTCCTGGATCAAGCAGGTAAGACAACACTCACTTACGCAGTAGGGCACTTTAAAAATGCCAACAGACTTGATGCATGTCTTTGGAATGTGGGAGGAAACCATCGTTAAATCCTAAACTAGTGATGAAACCGACCATCTGAATGAGTCTGATGTGTGCTAAAGACTCTCAAGTGTGTCGTTTGTGTGGGAGGGAGGATATCAGGGGGACGGGAGAGGGTTATTGCATGTTTTAAGGTCAGCCCAGAGAGGGCGTCCTCGCTCGCCCTCGTCTTTCCTTTATCGCTTAATCACTGCAATTACTGCCTGGACTTGCCTTAGTTTGTTTGCTGTGTGTCTGTTGCATTAGAGTGTTTGTTTGTTTGCTCGTTCCCTGCTGTGCACCCCAGACAGCGGGAACGAGAGCGAGACCACGACCGCTGAATGCAATCGCTGACAATCCTCAAGATACGCACACACACACACACACACACACACACATGCTGCAAGCCAGACTGGAAAACTCACTTTAGGGACAAAGAGCTGAAGTGAAAATGAACATGAGGCAGACACGAGCTCCAGTTCCAGGATTTGAGGGTAATATTAGATTGTAGGCGGTTATCTTTCTTTGACTATGTTAGCTCGAAATGTCAGCTATTATTACTTCTTCGTTTTAAGGACCAGACAGTACATCAGTGTGCTGACCCAGATTATACCGGCTCTGTGGGGTCGTGATCATTAAAGACCAAGGTAAAAGGGAGCTAAAAAACTATGCAGCGCAACATACATAGTAAACTACTAAGAGAAATTTAGTAGAATACAAACACACCTCAGTTTTCAACCACCTCAGAACTCATATTTGTTTCTTTATCAGTTAAGCCATGTGACTTATTTTAGCCGAAACTTGATTACGATTCAGTTTCACATGAGCTCATTTTCAGTTCAGATCTCTGCTGTGTTTCTTGTGTATTTACGGTACTGGTTTCTTAGTGCAATTAAGTCCCCAATGGTCCTAAAATGGTTTGAAATGGCAGCCAACCAAAAAGAAAACAGCTGGCTTTCAGGCTGAGCGGTTAGCATTGGCAACTAGCACCCTAAGTTCACCAATAGAGCAAGTGTTTTGTTCTTACTTTTCACTGTCAATTCATTACCCACTAAATTACTGGTTTCTTTTAACATTTGGTCATAAAATAAGCTATGCGTTAATGATTTTGCCCAACTGTAAGTTAATATAAATACTCATAGGTACCACTGCATCTTCTGAAAACAGTATTACACACGAACGTTTTTTTGAGGCGACCGGTCAGAACACGGAGGAGGGTGTGGTTATAATAACTTTGAACTTTTTAATTAAAAAAAGCAGTTCAGCTGTTCCTGATGGATTACAGAAAACTGCTAAATAAAGTGCAGCTTCGACAGCAAGCTCATATTACTGCTCACTTTCAATGCAATAAGTGTTTTTCACCACATTCAATGCTATAAACCCCCCCCCCCCCCTCCCATGTGTTCTGATTGGTCACCCATCAGAAAAATATTGGGTCTAACACTGCACTCAGAAGATCAATAAATAAAACTGCAACCTGTGCACCTTCATGGTAAGTATGGGTATTAAACAGGGTTTAAATAATCTACATTGTAAGCTAAAACCCTATAATCATTGGGGGGTTTGGTTGTGTTTGGGTTTTTTTTGTTTTTGCAATAAAATTGTGATAAAATGCAAAGTGGTCATAGCACGTCTTAGACGTAGCTCTTTTTTTTTTTTTTTTCTTAAGCCAGAGTCAAAAAGTCTCTTTGGTTTAGTGAGGGTGTTGTTCACACCCCTTTGAGCAGGTTTTAGTATGCTGGATGAGATCAAAGTTGTTTGAGACTGAAAATGGGGGACATCCGGGTTGAATGAAATTGAAAGCAGATGAGATCAGAGTTGGCATTGGATGCTGTTTCGATCAGAGCCGATGGACAGTCCTGACTTTCACTAGTAGCTTCTTTGAAACACTTCTGATGCTGCATAGTCTAGGCTTCAGTGTGCCCCCTGTTCCGTGTGGGATTGTATGTTTGGGTTGCATGGTGAGCTCAGTGTGATAGAAGATGGTCAGTGAGTAACATGATGCCCTCAGGTGCAGGAGGAATTGAATTGGGAACCTTTTACTGTTACTCTTTTCATCTGATGTAACGCTTTTGCAGAAGGATGATACTGAGGTTAGGGTTCATTAAAACATTACAGCATGGCTGTAATGTATCCTGACCATGGCTGAAGCACCGTAGTGTAGCTCTCATGTTCTCTTTATGCTCACTCTGTGACCCACCACATCCTCCGTCCATCGTCTTAATGCTTCTCCAGCTCTCCTTTATAGGTTTCTACAGAAACACTCCATCACGCTTAGATACACTACTAGTTTAGCACCATGTCTATCTTGGTTCTAAACCACAAGCTTCTCAGTCTTATTGCTTTCTTGTTCTTCCCTTCCACCCCCTTTCTTGATCCAGCTCATTACCTCACCCAGATATATTCCCTTAAACGTACACACACACACACACACACACACACACACGTGAGTGTGGCGGCGAGAGAAAGACAAAGCACTCAGTTAATTACTTATCATTTACAGCAGATGGCTGAAGATGATATGTTAATGCTGGCGTGTGTGTGTGTGCATGTGAGAGAGAGAGAGAGAGAGAAAGAGAGAGAGAGAGAAAAATATTTTATTTTTCACAACACAACAGCTGTAATTATAGGTTGCAATTTTAAGTAATTATGCCCAACCTCGTTTTACATATTAATGTCAAATGCAGTCGCTGTAAACTCAATCCGCATTTCTCAGACAAAATAGTTAGTTCAAATAATAGTTTTATAATTTCACTACTTAATCACGTACGTATTTAAGGCGCAACAATAGCTACTTATGAAACGGTCATATTTGATTGGTCAAACTAAATCCATACTGTCATTGACTTCAGTGGAACAGCGTACAGCACGCAGCTCCTGTGTCTCAGGGATAAGAGCCAGCTGCTGGAAACAGTTCCTGAGCACCCAGGTTTAAACCCCCAGGCTGGGCTTGCAGTATGATGGTTGTGAGGTACGGCTACAGCCCTAGTGTCGCATGCAGGAAACACTTTCACCTGCACCCAGTGAGATCCACAATAGGGTAAAAATCTAGAACAATAATGAATTAATAATAATGATTGCTTTCAGCACAGTGTTTTGGTGGATTAAGGAGGAGGGGATGGCATGGGGGTGCAAATGGTTAGCACAGTTGGCTTACAGCTCCAGAGATCCCTGGATCGATCCCGACCTTGCGCTCTGCCTCTGTGAAGTTTGGATGTTCACCTCGTGTCCATGTGGTTTACTCTAGTTAACTTGTCTCTCTAAATTGGCCCAGTGTGAATGTGTCTGACTATAGATGTAACCTTGAACAGCCATTGAGGCTGACGCGGCGCTAAACAAAATCAAACAAACTAAGGTGCTTTAATGCTCTCCTGTGCCCTGTTTTTGCCTACCCAGTGGACTCTGGGCTAGGGTCCAGAGCCTTTTCAGAAATGACTCTTTAATACTGGAAATTACTCTTTAATACTCTACATTTACATGTACGGCATTTAGCAGACGCCCTTATCCAGAGCGACTTACAACTTATACAATCTACAATCCAAGCAATTGTGGGTTAAGGGCCTTGCTCAAGGGCCCAACTATGGCAACTTGGCAGAGGTGGGATTTGAACCCTGGACCATCTGGACCAGAGGCCAGTACCTTAACCGCTAGGCTACCACAGCCCTCTATCTCTATATGGTCACATGATCACTACAACAGATATTTAAGTTGTTTTTTTTATTTTTATAATACTTCTTTTCTTGTCTGTTTCTTCTGCATTGAACCTGAGATCCAAGATGACAAGATGAGAAAAGGAAATGTAATATTATAAGATGGCTAAAAGTTAAGGGCAGGTTAAAAGTAACAACACTTTGACTTTAAAAAGTTTGTTCCCATGCTGTTTTTTTTAAATTAATAATACAAGTTTTAAACATACAGTGTTAATGTAAGGATGTAAGACCCAATTCTGTGGTACGGTGGCTCAGTGGGCAGCAAGTTTCAGAGCAACACTGTGACCCAGTTAAAAATTAAGCATAAGAAAATGTAGAGAGAATGTAGAAAGGAAGGAAGGTCTCTCCTCTCTAGCCTACACTTTTAGCCTAAAAAGAATGTTAAAAACAATGTTTGACCAAACTACAAACTTGCTACTAACTGGGCATTGGCCTTGAAATTCTTTAAAATAAATATTTTTAACATTATTAACTCATTTCCTTCTGTAAAAGAGAAAAATGGGTTCTGCAGGTGTCCCTTACAAGGATCTGACTGTATACCGGGATTTTTAATGCATGTCCTGAATGAATGGATGAAGCACGATGATGCTCACTCTACTCTGAGCGTGATGTATGTTCCAATAAACAGGATGCAGGAAAGAAATGCAGCCGAGACGAATCCTACAGCCACGGATCAATAGCGTAAAAACACACCCTGATCTGCTGGCTTCAGACTCCTATAAATCACCTATCAGAGACAGCTACGCTTTTCTTTTAAAATGCTGGGTGTGCTGGTTGTAGTGTTTATTAAAAGCGCCATTTTTTTTCTTTCTAGAGACTTTAGTGCAGACATTGCAAATACTGATATCTTACCAGACTTTACAAGGTTAAATGTCTTTCACAAAAGGTTTTCGCTCATGAGATTAAAAAAAGCCAACTATGTGTTGAACCGGGCAGATCTGAAGCTTATGGTCCCTCTACAAACATTTGAGCAGCTTGGTCAAATTACAGTACTGTTCAAAAGTCTTAGGCCACAATTAAATTGGTTGTTTTAGCCAAATATGACCAGATATAACATATTGTTTTAAACTGGACCCAAAAATGTACAGCACTGAGCTTTTCAGAACTTTCAGTGAGTGTGCTTTTTGCTCGTGAATGAAATCATAATTGACTTTTCACTGTTTCTTTTCTCACCCCTACAGTGCAGACCTTCAACACTGCTAATAACCAAGTGTGGATGCATATGGCCTTGTTCTGCATGCTGGTTCCACAGAGCAACACATTCCTACTGACAGTGTTAACATTCCCTGTGCAGTCCAGTCAGGGTAAGTAGATTTACATCGTTCTTTAATCTGGTTATCATTTAGCTAGTGGATTTGAATACATTAAGCATTTTGATTTTAGATGGCATATCGACTCAATGAGGACCTCTGTCGGTGGAAACGCACCAACGCTTATAAATAAGGTCTCTCTCTCTCTCTCTCTCTCTCTCTCTCTCTCTCTCTCTTTCTCTCTTTCTCTCTCTCTCTCTCTCCTCCCCTCTCCATTTCTTTCTATCCCCTCTCTCTCCTCCTATCCCCTCCCCCCCTCTCTCTCCTCCTCTCTCTCCCTCCTCTTTCTCTCCTCCTCTCGCTCTCCCTCTCTCCCCTCTCTCCTCCCCTCTCCCTCTCTTTCTATCCTCTCTCTCTTCCTATCCCCACCTCTCTCTTCCTCTCTCTCTTCCTCTCTCTCTCCCTCTCTCTCTCCCTCTCTCGTTTAATTTTCCCCTAGGTGAGACTGTGATGCCCTGAGACGAAAATCACCAAACTGGTGCCCTGTCAAGGTTATTTTTCCACCATGCAGGATTGGCTCCCCACCCACCTTACCCTTCACCAGGCTTTAGCAGTTACTAACGATGATTGAGTTACATTTGTACATTATATTTAATGAGCTGTTCATTTGTTTCTGGAGAATGATTGAAAGCATATTCCAGTAAACAACTGTTAAAAAAAAACACACGGTACAAGATTAATGTCTGCTGGATTTGCAGGCTTTTGATGTCCTTGATTTACTTTACATTTCGACATAATGGATTATTTTAATTTTCAAATATGCTGGACTGCTGTTTCTTTAGAAGGATTTATTGATTGACTTCTGTTTATTTTTGAGTCTACACACAATGTTTTCTGGGCTTGTCTATGGTAGCTGTAGATAAACCAGATATATGGTCGTTTGGATATGCTGGACATATCTAATGATAGTTTTGGATATGCTGAAACTATTTCATTGATATCTTGAGATGTGATGACCTTGTGGTAGTAGACTTATTCTATTCTAGACTTATTTCATAGCACTTATAAACATGTTGGACTTTTGATCTTTTAAAATATACTACATTTATTGCATTGCGTTACCTGTATACTGCTGCAAGATGTTAAATGTGTATAGTGTGTGAGAACATCATCACATCAGTGCTCTGTTAAAAAAACCAAGGTCATGTGAGTTTGAAGCATCTTGGATAGCTATCTAGCATGTCAACTAATGCGTTCGCTTCGAAGGAACAGTGTAATATGAACGTGTTCCACTTACTGCTGTTCTTTTGGTTTTTAGTTTTTCTCTCTGATTCCCTACAAAGTTCTCAATAACTGTGGCTAAGCACAGAAATCCATGCTGCACATCACCAGAACTTTGCAGGAGGTTTTGCAAACGGGCAACGGACCACTAGAGTAAAGGTCTTCGTTCTTACATTGCATGAAAATGACTTTGGGATGACTGTTTTTTAAGGTTACAAATTATAAAGCATAATCCTGAGTTTAAAAAATGAAAAGGGAATCAAGGGTTTATTGTCGCTTCATTATTGGTTTGTTTAGAATCTGTTAAATTTGGCAGGTGACTTGATTCAAGAATTGCAATTCATATCATCTAAAAGGGTCCAACTGAAGAAACCATTTACGTTTACAGTGTTTATTAGACGCCCTTATCCAGAGCGACTTACAAAAGTGCTTTAAGACATCAGGGTTTTTTTATCTATTCTTAATAATAAGGAATCTAAACAAGAATTCACTTCTGAAACTGTAAAGGTTGTGGGTTTTTTATGTTTGTTTGTGTTACGATATGTGGTAGGGCCCAAAGATGTGGGAGTGACGGAATCCCACGACGTATAATAATAATGGGAAAATAATATAAATAACTAAAAGGGGGAAAAAGCAGAACACAGGAAAGCAAAAAGGAAGAAAATGCGCGCCGTTGTGCTGCGTCCCGAACACGCGAACTAATCGCGAAAGCCGCCGAAGCACCAAAACGGGGCAGACGTGCAGAGAGCACGATAAGGCACTGATTTGGGGACCTCTCCCAAATCGCGAGGCATGGAGGTAGTCCGAAACGCCAGAGGGCGAGCATGAGCTCAGGCGCAAGTATAGCTCGAGTAAGTGGAGCCGGGGCGCGTCTTAAACAGGGCGTGCAGCCAGCTGGAGTGAGACTCGATAGTGGCCGAGAACTAAAAGAGCGTGAGCACGAGTGTGGAACGCGAAACCCTCATTGTGTCCCCGGGACGTAACCAGCTAACCATACAGTTGATCACTACGGTGTCAAGGTGTGCGCGCGCGTGTGAGCGCGTGCTGGTGGTCAGATGTGCGGGTGGAGTGGAATGGAGTGACAACCTGTCCACGAACAACGCAAGAACCCGCACTTAAATAATGGGAAAAGCAGGTGTTTGTCATCAGGTCCTAAATTAAGCACCGGTTATAAACCGTCTCACCGTTTGCTCTGTAACGGCAACCGGCAATGATGGCAGAACGCTCCAGGGCGAGAGGTAGGAACCCTAACAGTTTGTTTGTTTTTTTAAGAGTAAGAAAGACTATGGTGGGGGGATTAGTTGAGGTAAGTGCGGAATAAATGGGTCTTCAAACAGCGTTTGAAGATAGCCAGAGACTCAGCTGTTTAAACACTGAGGGGAAGTTCATTCCACCACTTAGGAGCCAAAACAGAGAAGAGTCTAGATGAACGTCTTCCTTGTCCCCTCAGAGACGGGGGGACCAGACCATAGTGAGCGAGGTGCGGTGCCGTCTGATCAAGCATCCAGTACCTTTGACTCTAGGTCACCAGTACCTAGATTAAACATTATTTTGAAATAATGATCGAACATGACAGATCTCAGTAATGCCATAAACATCTGTTTCAATTCAATTCAATATAGCGCTTTTTACAATGGAGCATCGTGTCAAAGCAGCTTTAGAATCTTATATTATCTTTATAGGCCAATCCCAACTGAGCAAGCCTAGGGAGACAGTGGAAAGGAAAAACTCCCTGAAAGTAGAAGGAAAGTAGTAGTAGGCCATGGTTAATTAATTAAGTAAGTTAAGTCAATTAATTAAATACTTAAAAGTATATTAAAGTAATAGTAAAATTAAGTAAATACTATCATTTAAATCAATAATAATACAGTCGATTCCGGTTAATAGAACCACCGGTTAATGGGACCAGCCGCTTATTCGGACCAAATCCTATTATATACATGTAATGTTATTCGCTTATTTTGACCAAAATTCCGCTTAATCGGAACAAAGAGCGCGTACAGTATGTAATATCCGTGAAGAAACTCTTCGTCTCTGGCATCACTACCCAAAAATCCCAGAGTCTCTCCCCAGCCCTCTACTGCCACCTACAGGTCTTTGCCTAATATTTTCATTTAGTAAAAAAAAAGCCACAGCTAAAGCGCATCAGATCACACTGGATAAGTTCTTCAAACGTTGACTAAAATTTAGTAAGAACTTGTTTTTTACAGTATTATGCTTCGCATG
>JAVSBV010049959.1:0-10931 GCA_033117975.1 Parotocinclus spilosoma
TGTCTACGTGTGTGTGTGTCTACGTGTGTGTGTGTCTACGTGTGTGTGTGTCTACGTGTGTGTGTGTCTACGTGTGTCTACGTGTGTCTACGTGTGTCTCTGTCTGTCTGTCTCTGTCTGTCTCTGTCTGTCTCTGTCTGTCTCTGTCTGTCTGTCTCTGTCTGTCTGTCTCTGTCTGTGTCTGTCTCTCTGTCTCTGTCTCTGTCTCTGTCTCTGTCTCTGTCTCTGTGTGTGTGTGTCTGTGTGTGTGTGTCTGTGTGTGTGTCTGTGTGTGTGAGAGAGAGATTGTGTTTAACAGAAACACACTCTTATTCTTGTTCTATCCAGGCCTCATGCTGAACGAGTTGTTTGATTTAATGCATGGCTTTAAAGATCTGCTTTTATGTTCTATTAACAGACGCCTGAGGAACGTTTAATACTCACAGATTTAACACACAGTTCTCAAATAAATCTCTGGTGAATGCTTTAACCCTGTGCAGGCTCTGTGTTGTGTAGTGTAATTGTATTGTATTTTTAGCTCTTCGTGTTATAAGAAGCGTTTGTGTGCAGATGCATGGCACAGCTGGAGGGTTGCTTGTTCATACTCGTGCATCGTGTTCTTAACTTTCACGTATGAGGTTTTCCTAAGGACCCAGAGTTCCTCCTCTTGCTGCTGAAGCGTATCGTGCATGTGGAAGTAAATGGCAGAAACGATGAGTAAGATGATGAAGTCTTATTAGCTGAAGGCCAGTGCTGGTGGGGGGTGAAGAGGACTGATGGAGATCATTACATTGTGTAATGTGAGAGTGATACAGGGAAAAGGTTATGGGCTGAACACCCACCAGCAAACACTCTAGGTGGTAAGAAGTGTGTAAGCTAAGAAGGTGCTGTAAGAAGATCAAAAAACTGAGTGTGCTATTTTAGATTAGCAGAACAATTTCCAATATGGTCAATATAAACTTTTATCATCACCTACAGTTGTGTTCATAAAGGCCGGAACTCTTATAATGACGTAGAAAGTACGTGTGTCTGTGTGTGTCTGTCTGTCTGTGTCTGTGTGTGCATGGATGCGTGCGCATCTCTGTGCGTGTGTATCTCTGTGCATCTGTGTGTGTCTGTGTTTGTGTGTCTGTGTTTGTATCTGTCTGCGTTTGTGTGTATCTGTCTGTGTTTGTGTGTGTGTGCGTGCGTGTGTGCGCCTTACCTGTTGTGTGATATCTTTCACGTTTAGAGTGTAGAATTAACCACTAAAAACAGCTCTGTGCTTTTACTAACTTTAATTCAGAATTCAGTTACTGTACCGAGCTTTAAACGTGGATCAGCCACTCGCTTGTTTTAGACCGGTGCTGGCGCAGGATGATGATGTGGAACTGTGTGAATTTTCTAACGCTTGGCCTTTGCAATTTCTTTTTTTAGCAATGAAGATGTTGCCGTTAAAATAAAAGTTGAACATAAAGTGTATGAAGTGATGGGTTGCGATTACAAATGTTCTTTCTAGTACAGAGGATTGGACATTTAAATTAGCGTTTTATACTTTTAACTTTAGCTTTTACTCGTTCAAACAAGCGTTCAAATTCCCAATTTCTTTCTGGACAGCCCTACTCTCAATTTTCCTGTCCAGGTCTCCCTCTATCTCTCTGCCCCCCCCCCCTTCGGTCGTCACTCTTTCATATTGTAATGGGCCCACCTGAAGGCGTTCGATGCAGAAAGGCCCTGCACTGAGAGGCTTTGTTTTGGAAGCACTGCTTTGAATGGAGTTCATTTAGCCCCCACAATACAACAGTAATATTTTTGTGCTAATGCAAATACACACTGCCAGGCATCCATTTGTGTGTGTTGTGCATTTGTGATGATTAGCTACAAAGCAAAGAAAATACACATGCATATCTTGGCAATTGAAGAACATGTTTCCAAGGAGCCATAAATGTAATCAAAGCTGAGCAGTTCATTAGTTTAATTGATAACACTGTCAGCTTATTCTGGGCTTATAGAAAGCCCACACTAGTACACACGCTTAAACAACCAAAATGCTACTTTTGTGCTTAACTTTATAGTGTACTGTGCAAAAGTTTTAGGCCACCACTAGTTTTGTTGTATAATTAATGGTATAATGTAAATATTAAGCAAGTAGTGGGTTTGCATGCATTTAATAATTAACACATAATCGAATGTTCTGAAGTTCTCGGAGTACTCAAGTGGTCCTGTAAGAATCAGTATTTGTCAGTATTTAATCAAGAAATGAGATCGCAAAATCAGATTGAGATATGAAATTTAGTCCAGTAATCTGATTTCTCAGCACATGTGCTGAATTGAACAAATGCATGTAAACTGGTGATGTGATTACTGGATTATTAAGTGCCTATAAACACTCAATAAACAATTGGACTCAAAAATGTAAAACTTGCATTATAGCAATCATAATAAATACAGTTTTCCACTGATCTTCTTTCCAGACCTTCTGACTTTGTTTTAGCCATTTAACCATGTTCCCTTTACAAAAAAAATTATTTCTTTGTTGCTACACTTTCAAAATGACCATTCCTGATCAAGCAAGGGAGTTTTGCTACTGTCACCTAAAGCTTACTTGGATAGGACTGCAAGTTCAAATATTACATGGAGCTAAATATACAGGGACTGCGGTAGCCTAGCGGTTAATGTATTGGACTCTGGACCTCATGTTCCAGGGTTCAAATCCCACCTCTGCCAAGCTGCCACAGTTGGGTCCCTGAACAAGGCCCTTAACCCACAATTGCTTGAATTGTAAGACTGTATGAGTTGTAAGTCGCTCTGGATAAGGGCGCCTGCTAAATGCCATAAATGTAAATATTCAGTGCAGGAGTGGGTTATAAACATCACAAGGGTAACCTATTAAACAAATGAAGAGATTTAGCAAATAATGCATTTCACACAAACACCAAACCCTCATACCAACTGTAAAGTATGGTAGAGGAGACTGCATGGTTTGGAGCTGCCTGGACAGCTTATGCTCACTGAGGGAACAATGGATTCCTAATTGTATCCAATTTCTAGGAAGCTTAATAAAGGTTTGATAAGCAACCAGAAAAACTTGAAACACTTAAGTGTTTAAGAAGGTGATTTTTAGTTTGTTTGAAATGGTTACTGGAGATGCTGTTGTGTGAACTGAGGGAGTTTTCCAACACACTGAATCCACGAATGATCTAAAATCACCCATCACTGTTATGCAACAGGAAACATCACCGCTAAAGGAAGTTGTGCTAGTGATTAACCATGATTAACATGATACCTTCCTTATTTATCAGGTGTTATAACAGGGAGTCCATATTATTCCCGGTATGGCCTGTGAATCATTAATCGTTGTGGGCAATGAAGATGCTTTACGTTTAGACAGAATTTGTGTTCCTACTCGTGACCTTCCCTCCCTCAGGCTCAGCCATTCCAGTTTGCATGCGGTGGTTCCATTTGGAACAAACTGTCGGATCTTAAACCAGGATAACTGCAGTGTTGGGGTAGTGGAGTTGCTCCCAAACCTTTTTTTTTTTTTTTGTAGTCCCCCCTTTGGTAGATATTTTCGAGCCCCCTCATGATGACACACGTACCCCTCTTTTGCTTCCACCATTACACACTGTAATGAATTAAACTTTGGTTTCGAACAAAACGAAACACACTGACAAATCACATTTATTAAAAATGACATGGAGGGGTGTCTGCTATTGGGGGGGGGGGGAGTTATTGATAATTAAGGATAATTAAACAATGCTTTGGCTTTTGGTGTGAATTTTCAGAAGCTGTTTGAACTCTTATTTCCCTTTGTGGCACGATGTACTGTATTGTGTGATGTATTTTGTGATGTAATTGTGATGTCTTGCCATCTTTTCCTTTTATTGCCATTAAGGCACATTTTTGCTACAAGACTTTGCTAAGGTTTGCTGACTGTGCTTTTGTGCTGGTACCTTGACTTACCTTCAGCTTGCCATAATCTTCAGATTCTGCATGATGTTTACTTCACAAATGGTGAAATAAGTGGGTTGTCGAGCTGTCCTGAACGACAATCAATTTCCCATATAGATTGTCGCCTGTTAAATACGCCTTGTCTTTTCAAAGCCAAACCACCTCCGATGACGTAAACTGTGAGGTTGCTGATGTCTGTGTTTTGTTTCCTGGTTTCTACTGACATTCTCAATATCGTCGCCTCACACATCATTAAACCAACACTTAAGATATTTTCCTTAATACATCTCGATACATCTCACACTCCACGTAGTGACATGAGATATGGATTGCTAATTGTCTGTCGGAGGCTCTGGCTCAGACTTGTCTCATTGGTTTTGCCTTGCTTTGCTCATGCAAATGCCCCTTCACTTTGGGAACCACTGGACTCGGGTCTTAGACCACGGCCCCACCCAGGCATTTAGTAAAGTAAGTCGGAGACTCCACGGTTTTGCTCCATTTAAGGATATCTCAACAATGTTAAACGTCCTGAACTATATAAAATATCTTCGGATATTACAGTATGGTTTACTGTGACCACTGAAAATAATTTTTAAACAATAAAATGTCAATTGAAATATCAATAGAACAGCTCGTCTGTGGGACTGTGGTGGCCTAGTGGTTAAGGTACTGTAATATGGACCAGAAGGTCCAGGGTTCAAATCCCACCTCTGCCGCAGTTGGGTCCCTGAGCAAATCCCTTAACCCACAACTGCTTGAATTGTAAGACTGTATTAATTGCAAGTCGCTCTGGATAAGGACGTCTGCTAAATGCTGTAAATGAAAAAGTAAATGGTAACTTGTACGGTGATCTGATTTCATGGAAATCGGATCATTTGCTTTTGGTCTTTTCTGTAACTTTCAATCAGTCTATATTATTCAATCATGTCTCTGTGACCCTCCATCCATCTGACTGTACATTAAGATGGAGGTATGAGGTTACTCTGTGGCTGCTTTGGCCTCAGTGCCAGCGCTTCACCTTTCAGCCATTAGACTCATTTTCGAATCCAAATGTCCCTAAGGGACGTTGAATTGTCTCTCTTCTGAAAGTCCTGCACCGATCCCAGGCATATCCACTTCCTCTAGACGTTTCTCATCTGTTCATGAGAGAATTGTCCTCTAGCTCTTGGTTTGAAGGGAGGACCGTTTCCGGTGCCGATGCGAGTCCTGAACCGCTCATGGGCTGCACGAGTACACGAGCTTAATGGTGGGAGACAGAGAGGGTCTGTGGCAGGAGCTCCACAGGAAGTGTGTTTGTCAGACTGTAACTGGGGGTGGAAACACTGCAGGGCTTCTGTTGCTCGGTTAACCAATTCAGCAGTCACATGGTGTGCACATGGTTGACAGTAGATCAGGAAGTTCTCTTAACCAGTGAAGGAAAAGAGACATTTCAATTTTATTTGTATACATTTAGACAATAGACATTTGTCACAAAGCAGCTTTACATTATTACATAAACATTTTCACAAATTAGATTCTAAATGGTGACGTTTGGCTTATGGCCTTAACACTTCTCTTTTTATGTCTCCCTTTAATTATTAAAGTTAATAATAATAATAATTAAAGTTCAATTAAACTTATTTTCCTATCCTAATGTAACATTCTGTTTTTGTATCTTAGGAACCCAACGCCGGCCAGCCCACCCTGGTCACTCTGAAAGTGGACCCTGAAGGTTTCTTCCTCTACTGGTCGGCTGGATCGAACATGGTCAGTGCTTTTCCTCTGTCTCAGCTCTTCTGTGGTAATGTACACTTCATGATGAGCACAGTCTAGTTTGTTCATCGTCTGACTATTATAAAGGGATGGACATGAGAAACATGAAAATCTGTTCTATGCATTCATTTATATAGACAGACCTTTTTGACCAGTGAAAAAGTGGTTAATGTTAAACTGGGCGAATGCAGTTGGTGAACAAACAGAGCTTTGGGAACAAAACCTTGAAGCAAACAAACTTTGTTGGCATTTGGCTTCAGACAAGGGGTTTAACTAGCAGAGGGTGTAATTTAAAAATACGGGCAAGTGAGTGGAATCTGTATGAAATCTAATGAGGTCCCTGACCTAAGCTGAGTCAGAGGGATGAGGAATCTGGGATGGAATTTGTAACTCTGACACAGTGACAGGCTAGTGTGAAAAACATACACATAATAATGCTAGTAAATATTATTCATTCATTCATTCTATATCTTCCGCTTAATCCATTACATTTTTTTTTTTTACATTAATGGCATTTAGCGACTTACAACTCTTAACGACATACAGTCTTACAATTCAAGCAATTGTGGGTTAAGGGCCTTGTTTAGGGACCCAACTGTGGCAGCTTGGCAGAGGTGGGATTTGAACTTTGGACCTTCTGGTACATAGTCCAGTGTCTTACCCACTAGGCCACCACAGTCCATCATGAGCTTGGGACCGGCGTGCAGCTGTTTCCAGTTACACGGTTGGGGTGTTTTGCATACGCAAGTCAATGACAATTCGGAGACGCCAATTAACCTAACACGCATGTCTTTGGACTGTGGGAGGAAACCGGAGTACCCAGAGTAAACCCACACAGACACGGGGAGGACATGCAGACTCCACACACAAAGGACCCAAGCCGCTCCACCCTGGGATTGAACCCGGGACCTTCTTGCTGCGAGGCAGCGGTGCTACCCACCAAGCCACCGTGCTGCCCAAAATGAATTAAAAACATGCAAATAATAGAAACTGAATTCTTAATATGAAAATAAATTAGTTAGTATAAAAGTTGCACACATAAAAATGTAAGACATGGTAATTCAGTAATCTTTAATTCAGTGTTTTTTATTCAACCGTAATTTTATTTAAAAAACTTTTGTCAGTAAAATTCTTCCATAATGACATCACTTGTAAATGTACCATCCACTAATTTACTTCATATAAAGTGTTAATAATCACAGTACAGCCTTAGCTCGTTATCTCACCAAACTCACCTTGCGCCACCTGTAATGGCAGGATAGATTTTCGTCTATACACTATCCCATAAAGCCAGCAAACTTGTCTCTTATTTTCTCCATTCCTGAAATGTGACAAATGTCTTTCCAGCAATGAAATTTTGTCCAGTTAAGCCACCAGGTTTTCAGACCTGACATAAGCTGTCACTAATTAGACTGACAGAGTTGCCTTCACAGATTGCAATGTATTGTAATACTGAGTTGTTCTACTGGACCCTTCTTGCCTCCTCAACTCCGTTATAAAGATTATTATGGGCAAAAGATACGATGAAATGAAAAGAAACTGTAAATGCTGATGTACATTGGATATGTGATTGTATATTCAGCAGGGCTGCTCAGTAATACACATTATATCCGCATCAGGTATGAATGTCACTGCATAATCTTTTATAACCGTGTTAAGTTGCCAAGCTCGTATCTCCCTACAAATATTCATCAAACAGAAATGAGGTACGACTGCCTTGTTTCTGTACTGAAAGTATAAACTCTATAAAATAGCCAAAACAAAAAAGTCAGTGCCACCAGTGCTACATGATAGCAGTTTGCCAGTCCTAAGCCACCAGAGTTAAAGCCAAAATGGAGCATGGATCTATGTGGAAGTGGAAGTTGCTCTAATCCATGTGTTGTCCACATCTGATAACAGCCAGAATTACACAACATAATCAGGGACTAAAACAGAACTCCTTTGGGTTTGCTGTCACCAGGTACAAACATTTCTGTCAAGAACTTTAAGAAGACTTCTTTATCGAGGTTGACAACCTCTGTTTCTAGATTGTTTGTGGGTTGGGTTTATGTGCTTAAGCCCAATATTGGGTTTTTGTACAGATTCGTTGAAGGTGAGCATGAAAGCTGTCCTGTTACACAATGGCAAGGTCCATTCTTTAGTACCCATCGACTATGTATGAAGAAACCTACAATAACACAGCAGCGTTGTTGAAACAGTCAGTGATGAAAATGGTGAAAGGTTTAACAAGCAAAAGTGGTATAAGGACAACTTTTGCTCCGTACTGATGATGCAAATGAAATTCAGCTTCAAAACCTTTATAGCTCAGCTGAACAAACGGAATGTCCCAGCTTCATTATGTCATTAAACATAATGCTTTTTAACACTGCAAAATTCAATAAATGTAATTTTTGTTTGTCCAAATACTTATTATACAGCAAACAAGAAAGCCTAGTATTTGTACTCAGCTTAAAATGTCTATTGTAATCTTTTTTATTTTATTTATTTTTTTACAGGAAGAAAAACCTTTTGAAAAATGTTGTCAGGTGTAATTAGTTAAGCTGTTACCCTTGGGCAGTCTGAAATGGAGTCACGTTACCTTAACCTTTCTCCACCAGGTTTAATGTTCTGCCAGCGGTGCTTTTCCAGAATGCTCAGTGACCCCCCACAAAACAATTCCATAAAACACAAAGCTATATTCTAGCGCACTCAAGCATTACAGCCAATGTAAATATTTTCTCCGTTTTTTGTGAAGGCTTTTTCAAACATATTCACTTGATTACGTCTGTCTGTTTGGACGTTTTTGAATTCCATTTCTGCTTGAGGCAATAGCTCTTTACAAATCTGTCTCGGTGGTTGTTGTTAAGAATCTGCTTTCACTTATCTTGGAACATGTTGGATGGAAATGGAGAAAAAAAAATAAAGCTCTGTGAAGAAAAGCCAGTGTTCTGGTTTTATCTGACAGGGTCCCTGCTGAAACATTATAAACATATTACAGGCCTATTTGCCAAGCTAATAATAATTGAAAGTGTCAAAACCTCAGTGGGAAATCTCTAATGAGGACCTTTAGAGAAGACATTGTGCCTCTGACATCTCTTATGGATCATAACGCTTAACGGCAATGCATTAAGTGATACAAAAGGTGTCAGGTTTTCATTTGCAGTCATTTAAACCCTTGTATGTTCTCAGGCATTGAGGGTCTGGATATTTTAATGATGGTGAGATATAATCAGATATCTTAAATCTTTATGTAGCAGTGGAAACTGTCAGGTCACAAGCTCTGCACATGAGCGACATCCAGAGCTTAATTTGTGTCTGAGCTAGCCAGAACTGAGCTTCTGGTACTCCAATATCAACCCCAATTTCCACCTTTGCAATAAGGTAAAGATAAAGTAGAATATAATTGATCTAAAATAGCTCTATATTTCCCATATAATGCATAGAGAATAATGGTATTTATACCCCTTATATTACATGTATATGTCATAGAAAGCAATTTCAGGTCAACCACTGGGCTAAATACTTACACATAATAGGAATGTGTCCTTTTAAAAATTTGAACCAAAAAACAAACTAAAACATGCATTTTACTGGCACTGGCTGCAATCCAGAATGATCTATATTTAAATGCTGGCTTGTACTAGAAATTAAGTGCTCATCTGACAGTAATGCACTGTTTAAGGGGTCATTTAAAAGGTTATGGTCCTGTATGGATTTTGTTGTGAGCTGAGATTGCTTTTTTAATTTGAATGAGTATTGATGGGCACAAAGCAACACGGTGGCTTATTGGGTAGCACCGCTGTCTCACAGCAAGAAGGTCCTGGGTTCAATCCCAGGGTGGATTCTGCATGTCCTCCCTGTGTCTACGTGGGTTTACTTTGGGTACTCCGGTTTCCTCCAGTTTCCTCCTGCAGTCCAAAGACGGTGTGTGTGTGTGCCCTACGATGGAATGGTGCCCCATCTAGGGTTGTTCCTGCCCTTGTGCCCAGAGTTGCTGGGTGGGCACCGTGTGGATTAAGCGGAAGATAATGAATGAATGAATGAATGAATGATGAGCTTTGTATGCTCCCATTTGCTATCATTTTAAAATACCATATATGTTTAACCTAAAGAACATGCTGAAAAGAAATGTGAATGCCGTTATCAGACAGATTTTTTGCTAGACAGATTTAAAGTCTTGTTCTTGAGCTTGCAGTCCAGATTCAGCACCATGGACAGTGCAATGCTTCTCTCCATGGAGAACAGACTAAACTTGCTATCTTTGAGCAAATGTTACTGCTTCTTTTGAATTAAGTCTCTCTGCTTTCATCCCCTCATCTTCCTTCTTTCTTTAATTTATCTTCTGGTTGTTGCAGATGATGCCTTTTGCTTGGCAATGATGCCTTTTATGGCTATTATTGGAAGTGCTTGCCTTCGGAAGCTGACACAATGGCATGAGTAGTCCCCTGGGCACATTTTCATATCAAGGTTAACTTTGAGTGATTAGGATAAGCAGCTGAAGTTGTTACCATGGAGATGAAAAGAACTTGATCTGCCAAGAAGGCTAAGTAGGACGAGAGTAGGGTGAGATGTGTACTTGGGGCAAGAAAGTGAGCTTAGATCAGAGTTGCTTTTCTTATGGCCTATGGAATTATCCAGCAGTTGTTTACACCTTAGTTTTTGTACACTGTAGGCGTGTTTAAGGTTGTTATCCCTGCAAGATGATTACAGGAGTACTATCTTAGAAATAATGACTTGTATAAGAATATTAAAGCATATTATACAAGGAGATACTGGTGTTTTACTTGTTATGGGTTGTAAGTTAAAAACTAACACTCAAAATTAAGATCTATGCAACAAGAACCCTAAAAAATATGTTTCTTTCTATGGATGCACAGATTGCAGTTTTCTTGACCAATCCAATTTCGATTTTTTTAAACATACAAGTTCCCGTTAGCAGAATAATTATTATCATACAGTATCTCAGACCCTACCTGTCTGATTTCCAGTAAATACGCTCCTTATTAATTACTAACACTGTAAATCCTTAAATAGCACTAGTTATATTTTTATAAATAAAATTGTTTTCGTCTACATTGCATTTTCTAACTGTATGTTTGTTGTTTGTTAATATTTCCATTTTGTATTCGGACAACAGTTATGTCAGCTGAACACCTGAATAGATAAATACTTTGTAGACGGACTGTGGTAGCCTAGCAGTTAAGGTACTAAATTAAGGTTCAAATCCCACCTCTGCCAAGCTACCACAGTTGGGCCCCTGAGCAAGTCTCCTAAAAAGTCTCTGTAAAAAG
>JAVSBV010049970.1:0-10930 GCA_033117975.1 Parotocinclus spilosoma
TGTACACACAACAGTATATATTTGATCACTTATTTTTTGACATTTTAGGGGAAGCTGAGCTTCCCTTGCAGTCTTGGCGCAATCGCCACTGATAATTTTATATAGCTATATCAGTATATTTTATTTTCCGTTTTAATTCAAATTTCAAGTTTTTTGTTAAGCTGTCAAAACATCATATAGTTTAGCCTAAACGTTGTTTTATGCAGGGAGCTATGTATAAATATATAAATGCTCTATGTTAGGACATGGACAGAACAGGACCTTTATTTGACAAAGTGATTGAGCTACGTAAAGTTAACTCTCTAACTAGATAATCAGCTAGCAGTGTGACTCTAAGCCTCATTATTAAAAGGCATAATCATTAAACCTAGCTGATATTAAAAAACATAAACACACAGCTTTCCTGTGTTTATTCTTGACCATTTTCCAACGGGGTAAAAGACGCTGACATAGTGGGCTCTGTAGAATGAACCGTAGGGCGTGGCTTAACTCCAGCAGCCAATGATTGCCTAGATCCCGCCCCACCATCGAATCGGGTCCAAAATTCGGAAGCAAGAATTTTTTGGAGGGAAAAGCGAGAAAAAGGATCCTTCTGTTATAATGGGGCATCCTGGAGATCTAGCGAGACAATCCCCACATGGTTTTAGCCGGAGCCCAAAAATGCAGTGATCCACAGACAGACAACCAGCTCAGGAAAACACAACACATTTATTAACTAAATAATAAACAGAACGCAAGGGAAGGTCAAACTAAACATAAAATAATAACGATAACAAAAAGGGAACCCCAGGTCGGCATCGAGATGAAGCAGTCCTTTGCCTGTCCTGGATCCTGGGACCAGAGCCTGGTGGAAGTCCTTGTAGCTGGGGAAAGCCAACCTGGCTTCTCAGGGATGCCGAGCTGCCACGCAGGATACCAGGTGTCCCAGAGAAGGAGCAGACCCACAGAGAGTCCAGAGACGGCATGGAAGCCGTGAGAGTCCAGAGACGGCATGGAAGCCGTGAGAGTCCAGAGACGGCATGGAAGCCGGTTACCAACCCCATACTTAGTGGAATGGCGGTGAAACCGGCAGGTCCACCTAAAGGAACAACCACCAAATCCGCAGTTCTGAACGGCATGGAAGCTGATGCACGGAATGGCCTGGGAAGCCGAGGAAAACAAAATGAAAAAACCAACAGAACAGCCCACAATAGTGAGCGCCGGGCTTAAATTACATGCACCTGTGAAAGGGGAAAATGAGGAACAGGTGCATGACAAGAACAGGGGGAGAGGAGGGAAACCAAAACAAAAGGCCATGTGAGAGAACCGCGAAACGTAAACAAGCGAAACGGTAAACAGCTTGACGGTCGCGGCGAACTAATACAGATGCGGTGCGAACCCTAACACCTTCAAGACTATTAAACTCAAAATAGACGATTACAAACAGAAATTTTCCGTTTATAAACCGTTTTTTTATTTTTGCATTTTGCATTGCATCTTTGGCTCTACAGAAGTCATCAGGGCCGCCTGCCAGAGTCGATATCTGTCGGTGGACTCTAACGACACTAACTCTACTTGAAATTAAGGTTAAGGTTTAGGGCAAAAGTGACTGAATTATCTTAAGTATTAGAACTGCATACATACCAAATAACAAGAAGTTCATAACAGCATGTTAGAACAGCATGTTAAGATGATACATATCACATGGTTATTGAAAAGTTGTATTTTTTTTGTATTTCCCAGCTAATAGTGTTTGTGGTCAGAATTAACCCAGCCTTGTCTGTATGGTCTGTCATTTCCATAACTTCCTCCTTTACTCATTGCCCAGCTTTCTTCATCATTACAGTATCCAGAGGGCAGCTGTGGTCATCTTGGAGAACTATTACAGAGATTTTGCTGTACATAACCCAGCGCTGCTTACAGCCTCCAAATCACGTGCAGCCAAACACTTGGCTGGCCTCAAGGTCTACAACGTGGATGGTGAGTGAACAGCCTCAATTATAGCTTTAAAACGACTTGTTCAACTTCGTCCATGGTCCATGCGCCCTTATGAAATTGTATTGCCTTGAAATTGTAACTGTTATTTGAACCTCCACAAATGCCTCAATCAAATTCAATTCCAATGGTTGTTAGTTCTGTTCAGTAAGGCTGAGATGAATATGGCTACAATAACTTGTTGTTCTACATATTTTTTTAAATATATACTTTAATACGTTTACCATTTCTTTTGACAGAGTTAAATGACTTTACATAATCCTTGTTAGGAAGAGCTTTTTTTGTCTTTTTTACTTTAATCAGAGGCAGTTGTACTTTTTTTTTTATGCAGGGAGTTAATCCTTTACAATTTAAGCTGCAAAGGGCTTGTGTAATTATTCAGATCTCACTCAGCAACAGTCATGTTTAATGTAGCTGCTGATTTATCATTGTCAAGGATTTTTTGATCATTCTGAGATTTCTTTGTCATTAGTCTTAAGAGCAACACTTGCAGTCAAATTCTCATCCAGCTTTACGATTATTAATTATCTCCCACAGGTTTTATACTCTATTTTGACTACATAATTCCATTGTAATGGTTGGAAGGGAAGAATATTTGTCAAGGCTGCCTCAAGTCTTCCTCCCAATAGCATTTCTGTATATTTTCCACAGTCTAATTCAGTGGTTCTCAGTTCTGGTCCTGGATCTCCACTGCTCTGCACGTTCGTGTGTTTTTCTTGCTTCCAACACACCGGACCCAATAACTAAACTCATTAACAAGCCCATTACTGAGTTAAAGGTGGATGTGGATGGGCACGCTCTAAAATATGCAGAGCACATGGGGTGGTTCGAGGACCGAGATTGAGTACTTTGGACTAAAAGATCTTTGTCTCACTCTTTCTCCATAAACCACCATGTCCTTAATCTGTCTAAACATCTCTTTCCAAAGAAAATTGTCATATATACATACAAGTTAAAGATAATGCAGTACTTCTGTCAGCATTTACTTAATCTGCTTAAAACTATCAAACAGAAAATACATACATGGCTGTGTATGACTAACATGCATCCGAATAGGGATTTGTACATTTGACAGGAAGATTTTTTTTTTTCTGACTCTCATCATAGCACCATTGTTTTTTCCTCGCCAGGGTTCTTTCGGATTCTTTCTAAATCAAAATGGTTAATCAGCAGACAAATAGACTGAGATTGTGGGACACTATATAGACAAGTTTTTTGTTACCTTTAGATTACTTTTTGTATTACACATCATGGTCTTGGTCAGGTTCTTTCTTAAAATGTACAAACATTGTACAGCCTTGAAGGTACTTTTGCTCCAGGTCACAATGTATGTGTGTTGAGAATTTTGAATGGCGGTGATGACCACTAGCCTTTCTGGGGCGCATGGGGACTTGTTTGCATACTGTATACTGAAGACTGTACTGTAGATGAAGATAAAGATAAACACAAACAACACAGCAGAGATCTACACAGAGCCAGAGCTATTGTGAGACTGAATCTTCATCTACTGTGTCGTCTGAAAGTTGACTCTTGCAAGTGACCCTCAGTCAGTTGCTGTTCAAATTGCTAATATAACTCTTTTCTGGTCTTATGTGTCCCTGCTGCAAAAAGAGCTTTTTAAGGATAAGCTTAAAGCTTATCTTATGGATAGTAAGTAAAGCATGAAGCTGTCATGATCCTCTAACACCTGTTTTTTTGTCAAACTAAACCTCACACAGCTTTAAGGTCTAAAAGAATGACACTTCCACTGCAGTACGCAATGCATGATAACTTTTTTTGTCTATTCTAGAAATGTGTTGGTTTTTGTGTTCTAAAAAGTATTTTTTTTCCTTGGCTTTGTAAAGCATGCACTGCACTGACACTAATGTGATGGTGGTGTGTTAGTGTGTTTTATTGATATGATTGAGCCAGACCCAGAAGTGCTGCTGGAGTTTCTACATGAATTCACTTTATTAGCAACAAGTACCTTATTGCTCCACTTTGTAGATGTAAAGTCAGAGACAGTCGCTCATCAGGTGGCTAAAATTGTTTTGGTTGGTGGATTATTTTTGGTCCAGCAGTGACACTGGGGTGTTGAAAAACTCTGATCCACTCATTTCACCACAACATAGAAACAAAAGAAACACAGAAACGAACCATCACCACATTAGTGGCACTGCAGTGCTAAGAATGATCTATCAGCAAAATAGTATGTTATGTTCTAATCATTAGATAACAAAGTATGTAAAGAAAAAGACCAATGACAGCCTGTAATTATAGGACTACAAAGTGCTTCTATACGGTAAGTAAAATTGTGAAATGGACAGTGAGTGTTGAAACAAGTTGATGTGTGTTGTTTTCTTTTTTATTTTTTTTTTATTAAAATAGCACAACTGTACCATATTTCATTGTGGTGTCCCTGCCTAAAAGCTGCCAACACCAAAAACAAAACAGATTACCAGAGAAATATATTTTTAATGCAAAATATTATTTTAATTATAAGAAACAGCATGCACACGCTGTATTTCATGTGCTATGTGATGGGTTAGCGTGTAGCAGTATGTATTAGAAAGTGTGTGTGAACTTACTCACCAGTTGGGTTTTTACCCTTTTATAATTTTATAACTATTAACTCATAATATGTATAATGTTGGGCATATGTAATAAAGGTCTTTTTAGATAAAGTCTAAAGGGTGAAACAGTGTTCAATGAGCAATGTTTGAAAAGTTATCTTGTTGAAATATTCTATTAACTGGAGCCTTAATAATTATTAATGAATCTTTCTCATTAATAGTAAATATATCACTCATTATAAAGTTTATACTATTTGTTATAATTAATATATAGATAGATAGATAGATAGATAGATAGATATAGATATATAGATATAGATATATATAGATATATGAACTGATTAGGTGCAGGTGGTATTTCTTTCCCATCATAAATTGGACTTGTGCATAAATGCATTTTATTTCTTTAAAAATATTTAAATAAATGGAACATAACCCCCATCGCAATGCTACAGCATGGCTATAAAATGGGTATTAATTTGGGTAGAGTTAATGTAACGTGGACAAACGTTTACACTGCATATTTCACCATTCACAGCATAATTTAGCTCACTGGCTCCCACAGCCTCTTGCAGGGAACTGTGAAGAGTTCACACTGCTCCTCATGCTGTGTTTAACTCCCTCCATGGTGGAAATAGGCTATGCATTCATAATGAGGCTAAATGCATTCTATGAATTATATCTGTAATTTTAAGCCTTTATTTGTTTTGTCCCTTTTTTTTGGTTCAGTATTCTTTTCATGCTCCCTCGCCAATTCATTTTTAACTTTGCATACGTCCCACTGTTTTGCCAGATTAACCAAGCCACACACTCCACTCACTAAACACACAATCTGGCCAGTAAAATAAAGCACACGATGATCAGTTACTCCTGACAGAGATGGAACTTAAATAGAATAAAACAGCATTTTTGGCTTTTAGTGCTGTTTCTTTGTAGCTCGATCTCATGGCTTGATCTGGCTTTTCTGTATTTTCTTTATCTGAGTCTGTTTGAGCTAGACAGTGGTTGCATTGAATCAGTACTTTATTGCTTTTTGTTATGCTCACCTCCAGACAACCCTCAGGAATCAGACATTCCTGCATAAGAAATCGTGTAGAGCTCAGTATTCATATAATACAAAGATATTATATTATGTGCTCAGGTGCATCTACATTATACATTCCCCCGATCATTGTTTTAGAGAGACCTACTATTTGATATTGCAGTCATTAAATGTAGGTTGTAAATTAATGTAAGCTATATAGATTTAAACTATTAGACATCATGATGTTATTAAATTTAAATCTATAGTTTTAATGCTTCTATTTGATTTAAAAAAAAACAGAGGGAGTAAATATTATAGGGAGTAAAGGTGTTCAGAGAAAATAGTTAGAAGAATGAGAAGATAAAGGGTGACGAGTCGCACAGGGAAAGGGCAGCAACACTAAAAATATGACAGAGAAAAGCCAGAAAAACTTAGAGCGAATCCAAATCCAGAGCGACTTACAGTTAATACAGTCTTACAATCCAAGCAATTGTGGGTTTAGGGCCTTGCTCAGGGACCCAACTGTGGTAGCTTGGACCTTCTGGTCCATAGTCTAGTACCTTAACCACTAGGCGACCGAAGTACCATGCTTTCATTATGGACCTTTGCTTTATGGACCATGCTTTCATGAGGACCTTTGCTTAAGTGAGTGGGACATGAGTATGTAGCAAAGCAGAACGAGGAGTAGGTGCATGTGGCATCTTGTAGCGGACACGTTATGCGAGTGAAAGCCAAGAAGTCGTGTAACTGACGAAAACTGGAAGTAGTTTGCAGACTACGTAGTGAATAGCACGACTCTGGCTGTAGAGTATTGGGTGTACTGGAGAGGATGTAAAGTTTTAGACCGTAAACTAGAACAGAGAATTACAATGTTCTATTTTAAAAGTTATGAAAGCATGTAACAGAATATCAACGTCTTCATCAACAACAGTCTAGCAATATTGAGAAGATGGAAAAATAGACCTCCTAATCAAATGAGCTTTTGTGTGAGATGATGAAATTCTCTGTTCTCCTTTTGTTTTTCGGATGTCCCCAATATCAGTGTTTGCATAATTTCTGTGAGCAGCAGATAAAAATGACACATCTGAATACCCCAGCAAGAAATGGGTGAAGGAGCCTATCTTAGGCTGTGTCTGGAACATGGCCGCCATCTTCAGAGCTACCAGATTGGATCAAGGACAGGTTTTTCCAATTGGATTGTGGAAATGTGGCATATGTATGTGGACATGTAGCAAAGAAGACCAGAATTGTCTCAGAAATTGATTGATCTCTTGTGGTTCAGAATTTAGCAACACAGAAATGTAAAAACTTGTTTGTCACGGGTAACAATATAATTGACAAAAGAAGAGAGGTTTGAGGTGATTCTGATGTCTGGGCAATGCAGCTGCAAAATCATAGCCACAGACTTCAACAACCAACACCCAGAAAGACCAATTTCACACAGCACTGTTGCTCCCTCATACCTCAAACCGGTATTGTGGACAACAAGTCAGTGGTCGTCCAAAGTCATTAACTGACGCAAAAACCTCAACAATGGTTATGGCGCAGCACGCGATGCGTCAGCAGCTTGTGGTGTCAGCTAGTCATAATTTGTACCGATTCTTCTTAACAATAACTGGCACCACTTCAACAGTGACACCAGACCAACATCAACAGGACCCTGCATTGCACAGGGCTTTCTGTTTGTGACCAGGCCAATTTTTATGTCAGTGATGAGGTTGACTGCCAGAACGTGATGTACTGGTATTAAGAAAACCATCACTGGCCGGCAAACACCAACTACTAGGCGGTGAAGGTTGTGGTCTGTCATATTGGGCACCTGTGTAATCTGACCCATTTTTACCGACCAGACCCTAAATGCTGAGTGTTACCTGGCAATGCTACAGGATACAGTGTTCCCATCCATTCTTGCCGAAGGTTGCCGTTTCCGCTATTATTTCCAACAGGATGGGGCTCCACTACACTACGGAGCAGGTGTTTGTCAGTGTCTGGATATTCTGTTCCCTGGTCATTGCATTGGCCATCATGGACTGGAATGTGCACCCAGATCACTCAAGTCATCTCAAACAAATTGTGTATGCTGAGAAAACTTGCAACAAACACCACCCGGACCTTACCACATCGTGGAGACTTTTGACAGCATTTCTCCAGAGGTTCTCATGCGGGTTCAGAACGACTCGATCATTCACCTTGAGCTCAGTATACAGCACAGTGAACAAGACAAATAGCTGTACATCACAGCCAATGGTCCTCGTTGTTGTTGCAACTTTTTGTTGATTGAGTATTCAGATGTCGTTTTCCCTTTTGTTTGTTAAATAAAGTGGTGTTCATATAAGGGTGTATATATAGCATGTTCAGTATCTCACAAAAGTGAGTACACCCCTCACAACCATTATTATTTATTCTTATGGGTCAGCACTAAAGATATGACACTTTTACACAATGTAATGTATTCAGTCTGCAGCTTGTATAAAAGTGGAAATGTGTTGTGCCCTCCATGATGTTGCCATGGAGGAGTGGAATAGTATTCCAGTGGCAACCTATAACGCTATAGTGATGTTTGTTTGTTTGTTTATTTTGCTTCCTTAACATCGCTGTCGGCATCAGTAGCCATCTCACCGACACACACAAGGTTATATCCATACACAACACACACAAGTTCATCTCAAGACTAATCGTATAATACACACAAGTCAGTGCCAATTTAGAGTAATCAATCGGTCTTTGGACTGTGGGAGGAAACCGGAGTGACGCAGACACAGGAAGACATGCAGACTCCACACATAAAGGACCCAGACCGCGCCACCCTGGGATTGAACCCGGGACCTTCTTACTGTGTGAGGCATGAGGTGTGTGCATCCCACCAAGCCACTGTGCTGCCCTGAAGCTCTAGTAAAAAACAATGCCCAAGTGAGTTAAGACCGTTCCAGTAAGTGCTTTTGTTGCCAGTGGTTTAAAATTAATGGCTGTGTCTTGAGCTTTTTGAGTACACAGCAAATTTACACTGGTATACAAACTGCAGACTGAGTTCTTTACACTGTAGTTCGCAGATCTGTTATGCTCATTGTTTTCACTGGTTAAACTGCTTTTGGTTTAACCTTAATTAGCTGACAAGTTGAATCAAGTAAGTTAGATTAGGATAAATACCACTGTTGGTCCCCAAAACTCTTAATGCCTCCTTACAAAACTTAAATCTGCACTTAATGAAATAAACCCATGAGTCATCTCTACCATAAATTATTCACAGAGCCCAGCCACTTTTACCCCAAGATAATGTGATCATCAGGAAGTCCTGGTCCCTGCTGTATAGAAACTGACCACAGTAGTCATGAATAACACCCCAAACACCAAGTACTGGGAGGCTGAGTAGCTGAATGTTAATGAATCTTTCCATGAATTTAGGGAAAGGATCTTTAGGAATGTAGATTACACTTTTAGATTAGGTTTCAGCATGAATTTTTCATCTTATTGTCAGTTTACCTTTTGCCATTTTTAGCACTGAGACTTGCTTTTTGGGTTTTATTTGAGACTTGATGAAGTGATGAAAGAATCTGCAGCGTCAACTTACTTATCACTTGCTACTCAATCACGATAATTGAGTTTGCATCTCATTCGCATAATCAAACAACTTTCTTTAACTCATTTGCTTGTTTAATCAAATCAAGTGCTTCTTTTTTCAATCGCTTCATATTCAGTTTGAAATATTCCCTAATTTTTGTGAGCAGTGGACATTGCAGTAACCGTAACTTCAGTAACATGAATTTATTAGGGATCCGTAGCACTTTGTGCAAAGGAACCCTATTGTAATAGTTCGGGTTTTTATTCTCATTCTTTTTCTCCGTTAAAACTCATCGCACAGCCCAAACCATAAGGCCTACAGACCTAAGACTTGGTCAACTGGTAGTAAACCCTCCCGCTACTCAGGCGCAAAACCTCAGCCAAATCAGCCTCATGGTGGCGCTTTGGCGAGGCAATGCGTGTTTGTGTACGTGTCTCGCAACCAAACTATTAGACATTAATGCTGAATTTTTTTCCATGTTCTATGACTCCAAACTAAACTTTTAGTAATTGGGAATTTTGAGCTCCGGGTACTTTGATTTTTCACTGATTAGCCATATGTGCGAAACCTACTTTTGCGAACTAGTCCTAGGTTTTTTAGTCAACCAATGTAAAAAAAAATGTTATAAAATTCTGAAACCTCTATATGTCAATAATCATTGAAAAAGATATGACTTTTTTTATACAACATGGCAGCCATATGCTAATAAACACATACCGCTAAAATCAAATAAATTCTTATTTTATTACAAATTCTATAACTCAAGGAGGCTTCATCAAAAAAATCTGAAACTTGGCAAATGGTTTAAAGACTAGAGTGTGGGGTCGCAGAACTAATTTGGTGCATGTAAGTCATTAGGGGGCGCTATAAATGATACAAACACATTCTTGTGAGACAAACAAAACAACAACAACAATCCAACAAAACTACTTTGGCGGGTTGTTATACATGCATTGTTAACACATGTAAGCTACCAATCATAACATTAGGTGTCCAAAAAAAAGAAAGATATGGCAGTTGACCAGTTACTTATTGTTTGTAATGTGGCTTTATGGTACCTTGCTGTGGCACGCTCCAGAATTAAAATGTCCGTAATATAGGAATGCCAAATAGCTGCCAGATCAGGCTCAAACCAGCCTTTCAAAATGACTTTTTTTTGAGGCAGTCAAGGCTGCCACCAAGATCATGGAATACTGTACGTAAATAGTTCCGAAAGTTTCTTTACAATATGTTTCCAAAATTTGACGATAAGTGGGCACTCCCAAAACATGTGGAGAAAATTTAGCGTCTGACAGTTTCATCAAGTATGCTCTGCAAGGTGTTATATAGACTCTGTGTGCAAACTTGGTGTATTAACTGATGAGCCAGGGATTTGGAAGATGAGAAAATAGTAGTCCAAACACTTTCCCAGTTAAGTTCTAGACCAATTCTATCAAAATCTTTAGACCACACTGAGACATCACCTATAGACGGGGATTTCCCAGCAATAAATAAATTGTACAAATAAGAAATCAAACCCCTGGTTGAATTAAGAAGGGGATGATTATCTAATTGGGTGTCCCACGGAACCCTGTTAGGCCTTGAGTGCAGAGCGCAATCTAAGGTAAAAGAAAAAGAATGTGCTAGGGAGACAGAAAAAATTGGAGATGTCTTGGAAAGAACGTAAACCATCAGAATAAAAAATTCTGATTGTGAATGTTTTCCTATCAGAATTCCTATTTGACCAAAAATTCAAAAGAAAAGATTTGGAGCCTGTTAAGAGATGGTTATTGTGCCATATAGGAGAGGACTTGTGAAATTTGTGGTTATACCCTAAATACT
>JAVSBV010049981.1:0-10930 GCA_033117975.1 Parotocinclus spilosoma
TGAATTGTAAGACTGTATGAATTGTAAGTCGCTCTGGATAAGGGCGTCTGCTAAATGCTATAAATGTAAATGTAAATCACATTGATAACTGAGTACACAAACTGAGTCAGATCGTTACACTGTGATATCTACAGGAGCAGAGATTGCAGTTTTACACCCAATTCAAAATGCATTGTTTTGTGTATATCACAAAAATAAATACTATATTACTGCATCAAATTTTTGTATCTTTTTTTTTTTATTTTTTTTTTTTAAAAGCACAGCCCTGTATGTGAATTATGTCTCTCCCGCTGCTTTTCTCTCTTTCTGTCTTTCACTTTGTCTCAGTCTCTTTCTCTCTGTCACAGTCTTTCTTTCTTAATTTTTTACAAGAGTATGGAAGTTATTTTAGATTGGTGTGGTGTTTTGCAAAAGTGGAGATAGAAGAAGGTGAGCTCTTTTTTACAGCAGAGCTTCCCAGAAAAATGAGTTCCTCAAGTGTGGTCTAGTTGTTTTTTTTTTTAATTAATTTTTATTGCTGGTTTTACTTGCTGTTTTAGTTTTTTGCAGTCATTTTGCAGAATTGTTTAACTTTGGATTGTAATATTACTAACTGGGTTGTAATTAAAGACTTTGAAACGTCTTCTTCTTTTTATCAATCTATTTTTCCTTTTCTATTTATTTTTCTTTTTTTCAGGTTTTAGCGTGGTTTGAGGAAGGGGAAGAAACCATCACAGCCTTTGTGGAGCCTTTTGTAATCTTGCTCATTCTTATAGCGAATGCAATCGTGGGTGTGTGGCAGGTGAGTCGGTAGCAACAGTTGCATGTCGTTTTTAAATATTTAAAGTTCGTTTTAGTTAGAATCACAATGATGTTGTTTTTTGTAATTGTTAGATAAGCTCAAATCAGTTATTTTATGTTACATGCATTGTTTTAATAAACTGAACAGTGACTTTTTAGTCTTGCCCTATAACCAAAATAAAATAGAAATTATGTAGTAAATGATGTTAAACGATTGTAAATTGAGGTACTCTGGTGGCACAGCATTTAGACAGAAGTGGTATTGGTGCCTTGTGGCCAGGTCAGGGGTCACGTGCAGGCACAATTGGCTGGGTCTGAGAGACGGGAGGTGAGATGAGTGACCTTTATTCTGGGACTGCAACAGTATAACCTGTCGCCCTGATGATGAGGAGTTAAAAAGTTAAAAAATAAGCGTAAAAAAAAAAGCGTTAACTAAATTAAACATGATCGAACAATCAATAGTAATGGATTATTTCATTGCTCAGGTGCAAAGTGAAAGGAACCAATCACCCTATGATTGATTGTTTTTGTAGAACTGCATGCAATTGTGTTTATACAGCTCATACCATAGTGATTTGTGATTGCAAATTTTAAAAAGAGCTAATTTGAAACAACTGTGTACTGTAATATACGTTCATTGTTGAAGAGCAGGCATCTTTTCTTTGCTTGTTTGACTACATTTGGTGATATGGTGCTCATAAAGCACCTATGATATTGGGACTGTGGTGGCCTAGTGGTTAAGGTACTGGACTACGACCACAAAGTCCAGGGTTCAAATCCCACCTCTGCCAAAGTTGGTTGACTGAGCAAGGCCCTTAACCCACAATTTCTTGAACTGTAAGACTGTATTCATTGTAAGTCGCTCTGGATAAATGACTTTTGAAAAGAGAATCTATTACACTAGCACATTAATACAGAGCCATGATTTGGCTTGCAGCTGGCACCACTTGCCTTTTATAAAGCACTAATCAACACCTCCAGTTGGGCAGTCTTTTTTTAATTTCCAGTTCCTGTGTTTTTCACGTGTATCATCTAGGCTGCCCAAGGTACTTGGGTCAAGTTTTGGCTCTTGATCCTCCCAAGCTTTCTTCCTCATCAAATGTAGCATTTCCCCCCCTGAGGCCACTGAGTCACTGTCACTGGGGACTTGTTTAGTTTGGTCTCTGAGTCTAGAGGCTTTGTAAAGCGGCTTTGAGAAAATGTTCTGTTACAAAATGTGCTACATAAAGAAATCTGACGTTCTGTAATCATTGTCTGTTCCTTTTCTTAATGATAAATGGCAGGAGCGTAATGCTGAGAATGCCATCGAGGCACTTAAGGAGTATGAGCCGGAGATGGGAAAGGTGTACAGACAGGATAGGAAGACCGTGCAGAGGATTAAGGCCAAGGATATCGTGCCTGGGGACATCGTGGAGGTAGCTGGTAAGAAATGTTTTTGGTTATCGCGGCGAAAACATGATTTTGTCAAAATATAATTTGCATATATTATGTAAAAGTTAAATAACACACTTACCGTCACACACTTAGGCTTTGCTGACTTGAAAAGAAAAAAGGTTGGAAAAAAAAAAACTATAAGTGGATTCCAAGAGAAAATGAAAGGTCTAGAATTTCTGATAATTATTGCCAACAAAGCTTTGCAGGGAATCACTTCATTCTTTTGCTGTGTCTGTGTCTGTCTCTGTCTATCTCTGTGTTGGGGTTGTTGCAGCTTGTCTTAGAGGTTGGGAAGCACTGGTATTCTGCAACTGGTTTTCTAAAGGTGGTCTGAGACTTTTGCACAGTATTCTTTGTGAACTACTTTGCATCTCACTCTTTTCTCTTCTTACATAACGAAGCTTATCTGTGCTTTGAGCTAATGTTCCAAAATCCGAGAAGAGCCGCACACCTCCACATTACTGTATCTGTAGCAAGGCTTTATTATGTCTCCTGAGCTTTCAAGTCTGTTTCCCAACACACACACACACACACACTGCTGCTGCTGTGGACACATCCTTCAAACAGCTCTCTGCTCTTCTGCAATACTGTACATGTGGAGAGGTGCTGACAGAGCAGAGAATAATGCTGGAACTGGAAGAGGATTAAACCACTGATTTATTTCCACCCTGTGTAAGTTTGATCAGTGTGCAGAGCCGAGCCTTCGTTTATGTTTATGATGACAGTGCAGGTTACATTTGCTGTATATTTCATAATCAACTTACAGCAAGCTAAAACCTCTCACTGAGAGTTTGCTTGTAGTTGAACATGCAGAGATTTTAGGAATAAAAGAGTGGGCTGCTGGCTGTGTGGGCTGTTGCGTGGTTTGTGAAGAACTCTTAGCCGCCTCGCTTCTGCTTTTCTAAAGTAGTGGTCGATTTTATTTTTAACAGAGGTGGAGAGATTATGGAATGCCTTATTTATAGCTCGCAGTGACAATAGTGAAGATGACAGGTGTCAAGCTGGCGGTCCAGACCTGTAGTGTTACAGTGTCTATGGTTACACAGAACACAATGTCACCTTTAGACGGGAAAGGTCCTGTGGTCTTATTCCATTTGAACATTGTAATCTTTGAACTATGCTCCTGGTAAGTCAATCTTGTCTGGCTGTAATGTAGGGTTGGAACACGGGAGAAGTAGCTAAGCAAAGTCAAAGATCAAACTCCAAACCCACAAATTCTGATGTTGCAAATTGATGCTCATTTACTGTATTAATTATACTCACCTAATCAATGGAAATAATACTAAGTCTGTTTTACATGTAAGGAAAACGGGTCATGTGTACTTAAAACTAAAGCGTTAATGTAAAAACCCGTAGTGTGTAAACTGCAGAATTTATTCACATTTTGTCACAACAAATTTATGGTCAAGCAGAACATCTGAGCCATGCCTGGCCGGGACAGTGCGTTTGATCTAATATGATAGCCCTCCGCTACGGGGGTCTGAGTCTTGGGAATGACTCCGCCTGGCCTACAGTTACACAGTTAGCCTTGTCTGAGAGAGATGGATAGATGAGAAATCATCCACCCTAATCTTTTGACTTTTTAACCTTGTGACTAATCAAGCAACCAGAAAATTGCAAATGTTCCAAGTTGAGCAAGCCTAGAGTAACAGTGGAAAGAAAAAAACTCTAAATGCTACACAGAGCCACTTTAGGATCTTCAGTTCTCAGCGGGAAGTCCTTGGAGGCAAATTGTCCCCTGACAACTGAAGGCTGGCGGGAGTTACTGCCTTCTGGTGTGGCCTGGGTAAGGTGGGACTGGCATTTGTTGATAAAAAACAGAAGAGTGATACTAATGTGGAGGAACATTTTAGTGTGTGGCTATAGAACTGGTAAAATAAGCTCAGAGAGAAAAGAGAAAATGTTGTTAGTTATTGATCAAGCGACTGTAGCACAGATTAACAATCACTGATGCCATGTGCCTCATTTTTCTTTACATTTACTTTATTTAGCAGACGCCCTTATCCAGAGCGACTTACATTTCATACAGTCTTACAATCCAAGCAATTGTGGGTTAAGGGCCTTGCTCAAGGACCCAACTGTGGTAGCTTGGCAGAGGTGGGATTGGATCCAGGACCTTCTGCTCCAGAGTCCAGTACCTTAACCACTAGGCTACCACAATCCCATGAAACTCTTTAGCTATGCTGCTATAGTTAATGCTGCCAAAGAGGAGAACCAGAAGGTAACAAATCCAAGAGCGATGATGTGAGTCATGGCAGCCCACCTCCCCAGCAATCAACAAACCTGAGTGATCACACTAAGGAGTCAAGAAGACAGCAACCGAAAATCCCAGATCACCGTAAACCTCCCAGCTCTGCCCTTTGTCTAAGGCAAGGATCCACAAGTAAACACCAGGTGGACCAAAACCCAGCCCAGCCAGGCCTCCCACCAGACAATCCTGGCCAAAGGTTTGGGCATGACAAGGCAGGCAGGGCGTCCTGTGAAGTTTAGATTATTGACTTCAAGTTAAGGGATACACTGGAGCTTTTTGGCTGTATCTGCAAAGGCTTTCATAACCTGACATCTGTGCTTTTTTACTTTCCCCCTCACTGTCACTTCTTGTGTGTGCTAGGAGCATCACACAGTCTGCAAAGGACTCTGAGACTGTAACTCACTTGGCTGTGAACAGAATTAGAAATGCAGCCAAAACCATCTTCGCTGTCAGAACCTCGTGGGCCTGTGTTTCATCTCATAGTCTGCAAAATATATGTCTTGTAAAGAAAAATAGCGTAGATCTTCTTTGGCACGTTGAAGTCCTTTCACAACCAGAAGTTGGAAATTAATATCTTTGTTGACGAGGTTAGAAAATTATCGGGGTCCACCTTTGACTTGCACCACCAATATATTAGTTCACTTCAGGTTAGGAGACCTTAACCCACAATTCCTTGGCTTGTTATCTTGTGTAAGTAGAAAGTTGACCGGTTAAGAGCATCTGATAAATAATGTAAAACAGCATGTGTAAAGGACTATGTTTCCCACTTTTCTTTTTGGGTCCTGTGTGCTGTACTCTTATACTAGAAGACTATCTGGTTTGCATTGTAAATGCTTTAAGATATTGCTCGAAATAATGCTTTTCACAACTCCAGAGTCCAAAATCTGGGTGCTTTAGGCTACTGCATTAAGCAATGTGATCTTAATGTGATTAAAAACCCTTACCTTGAATCTTCTGATTAACAGTATTAAAGGTAGTTTGGAACTCAGTAATGAGAGCTACCAGTACAATGGATGTTTTTTTTCTGTTGTTCAGTTGATCAGGGCAGCTCTATAAAAACTCTACTGTAGTAGATAACATGCTGTAGTTGAAAACTCTTGCATGCCTAACTGTTCGTGTTGTCAAACTGATCACACTGAATGGTTGCACTGATTATTTTTATCTGATTTGTGCCTTTATGCAACAGAATTGTTTTTTTCATGGTAACTGTTAGCTAGCTTTTCATATAGCAGACCCCCTTATCTGGAGTGACTTACAACTAATACAGTCTTAATACAAGCAACTGTGTGTAAGGGCCCACCCAGTGGCAGCTTGGCAGAGGTGGGATTTTATCCTTGGATCCTTTAGTACACAGGTCAGTACCTCAGAGTCTAAACCACCGCAGTCCCAGGCTGCTTTGAAAAAGAATCTTTGCTAAATGTTGAAATGACTAATGATGTTTTGTATGTGTATGTATATTGTGGGAGAAGGACAATTAGAAGGACAATTTTTGGATACAGCCTATAACTAAGATCATTGTTATAACTAGATCATTGTTTTAGCAGTGGTATAATTAACGTATATAGTTATTTCTCTGTCTCTTTAAGAGACTGCGGCCAGACCATTTAGACTATTTAAATGAGCGTTTAAAAAGCTAAAAAATGAATCTTTTATAGGCTGCAGTGGCAGGTACAGGAAGCCCTTGTTTTACGATGGCCCGACTTATGGCGATCTAATTGTGCTCAGTACTGTATGTAGTGACAAGACATGAATGTGTAGAACACTGGGGGTCCGTTTAATAGTATCATGTTATGACTTCTTTTTGCCGAAGTGTCGGTAGCTTGTTCTAAACTTCTCTAGGTCTTATAATCTTTGGATCTTGTTTGATTTAATTTCATATGTCATAGGAAAGCTATAAAGGTTTGACTCATACCTTTCTAGGCCAGATGCTGAACATGAGGAGATCCCGTGACGTCAGGCAGGGATTTTCACACTGTTGCCTGAGATTGATAATGGCACAGAGTTCTGCTCCTATTGTTGGCTCTCTGAGAGATGACCTTAAAAGGAAGTGCTAGTAAGAGACCACCTTCTGCTCCTCCCCGAGTCCAGTAGAGGCTACTGAACCTTTGTCCCTATGGGTGATGGATTCCAAAAACGTCAGTCGGTATGCAGGATTGCACTGGACCTGGCAATCATCTCCCGTCACCGAGTGGACGTTTGGAGAGCAGAAGAACTTCTGACAGGTGTCTTAATATCTTCATACGGTCAGCAGGAAGGCACAAATGCTTGAACAGGATTGAGTGGGAACAGAGTGAACTCTTGGTGTTTATCAGTGAAATGAATGAATGGAAGGTGTTCAGAGCACTTTAACGCTGTTTTAACATTATGTTGTGTCAAAGCAGTCGACTTCTTTGACCCCTTATGCTCTTTTTTTCAAACGATATATGAATAATTTAGGAATTACATAAGGACAGTGATGCTGCTGTTACACACTACATTGTGAAGTCAATCTTTGGAAGTAGTAGTGCAATTACTAGTTCTTAATTACTAAGAACGGACCAATTTTCCTTACTGATACAAAGTTGACTTCTAATAGAAGTTCACTTGCATTTAATTATTAAATCTATTGGAAATCTACAAGCTCTAGGCTAACAACGTTCTTGGGATGAGTGACTTAACAAAAGCTTTCATATTTGTACGTTTAGCCCCACACAATGAAGGGTTGACAATATACAATACTGTACAAAAGTCCTACACCACCATTAGAGTTATTCTTTTAGCTATGGTACAATGGCCATGTAGAACACATTGTTGGCAGTTGAAGTTGTTTTCATCAATCCATAATTTTCTTTTCACTGATCTTTTTAAATCTTTGTGAGCTTTAGCAAATCTTAGTGTTTTCACCATGTTCACCTGCTATTCTTTCAAAAAATGAAGTTTTGTCGGACTCCAGAAGGGTCAGCTTTGCATCCCCCTGAAGCTGCCAGATGCTGCTATTGCTCAAGTGTATGGGGAGGTCACACATGGTCACACATGGTCACATGCTAGAGCAGTGCCAAAGTCGAGATTAAAAAAAATAATAATAATAATAAAAAATAAAAAAATGTAATTAACTTTAATTGTTTGTAATTAACTTTACATTAATTGTACATCATATAATTATATAATTCTGAATAAGTAATATTAGATTTGATCAGATACTTTGTAAACTATGACATTAAATTATAAATTATTATTATACAAGATTATGATTATTAATATAGTGACAGTCTTTTTGTACCTTTTTGTAAATGATAGTGATGATTCTGTTTCCCTTTTTCTGTCAAACTTAATTATCGCATAAAGTCAACTTACACCATATAACCAACAACATCCATCCGATCCATTTTTGTTACTTAATTTATTTAAAATTACTCAAACTTAATTCCAGAGTTGGTGTGCATGGTGAAGAGAGCGGGTGAAAAATACATACACACAGTCTTAAAGTCAGTGGATACACAATGAAATGTTCATTTTTGATTATAAAATAAAAAGGGCACACTTGTTTTTTCCTGCTAGTCACTCGGAGTTCAGATTTTATTAAGTCATGTAGAGAAAGGACAGATTTATTCTGTTCAATGGATTGTTGATACTCAATAACTATTTTTAAAAGTTCAGTTTATCATTAGTGTTACCTCAGATAGGTGCTTTGGTCTCGACAAATTCCACCTTACCCAGGATGAGATAACTGGAGCGAACTGGAGTACTACAACATTAGAGGTCACACTAAATATTTTTTCTCACACTTTTTTATTTTACCACCTGTATTTTCTGGTTGTATCGTAATAATGAAACTGAAAATGATTGATACATGATCATTATACCATTGCTAAAGCAGTGCTATATCTAACGTGATGGTGGCCTAAGACTTTTGTTCAGTACTACTAGGTAGAATTATTTTAGCTGAACCATAAACAAGACTTACTTTTTTAAAATCAAAGGGGATCCCTCAAATATAGTAAAGTTTGCTCTTTGCAAAGTCCTCTGCTGTAGAAAGTTAGCATGTAAACGTAATTTGATGTAATTTGGTGTGTACAAATTAGGGCTGTCAATGCTTAAAATACAAAATGGTATTTTCTGTTTCATATTTGAATTTACATCTAGGCCACCCAAAGAGGATGGGTCTCTTTTTGGAGTCTTGGTCCTCCTAAGGTTTCTTCTTTCTACATTCAGGGAGTTTTTACTTTCCACTGTCGCCCTAGGTTTGCTCAGTTTGGGATTGGCCTTTTAAGATAATATAATATTGTAAAGCTGCTTTGCGACAATGCTCCCTTGTAAAAAAGTGCTATATAAATAAATGACCTTGACTTAATATTTACAATACATTTACAACGATGTTAATTTCTACAGTGGTGTTTCAGAGTTTGTAAAGCAGGATTTTCTACAGTTTTGCGACATTAGGTTTTTTTCACATGTCTAAAAGTAGAGAAAGAGAATCACATACAGCAAAAAATCTTGTAGATCAGCTCCACTGTGACTCTCTGTGCTTTACTTTAGATGCTGGCTTTGGATCCTCTGAGTGTGTCCTGTGTAGGTGTTTTAGAGAACAAGGTGCTCTTGAATAGCCTAGTTGAGAAGAGAGGTGGTGTAAGAGAAAAGGTTAACCAGCTGAACAACAAGCAGTGAAGAATTGAGGACAAGTTTATACCTGCATGCAGCTCTTCAAAGAGCTCTCCAAGTCTGGGTTATGAAGCCGGTTATATTCTGCAAAATGGTTACTGCTGAAGTAATTATCAAGTACTTCTTAATTATTATTTTTGGTGTGTGTTAAAGAAATTGACAAAGAAATTGTCTTTGCAAGTGAAGTCAGAATTGTAGGAACCAATATTGTGCAAACAGGTCCTTCTGGCTCGTAATAAAATAGTGACAAATTGAAAGCTATACTGCAAATTCTCAGTCTTTCTACTTCTTTTAACATCTAGTGGTGGCCAAAAGTCTGAAACCAGTTTAGGCCAATGTTTTACATTATACAAGTAGTCTACATTTTATGATGGGAATACGTTCCTAAGAAGTCCATTGCAAAGTTAAATGGATATTAAACTGATCGTAGTTGCAAATCAGAAGTTCATGTGGTTTTATTGCCATTTCAACCATAAAGAAGTTCACGTAGGAGGCAACCAGAGAAAAACGTTTTGTATACATTCCATATATCTATTTATGGTACTGTCTTATATGTTACCATTACCTTAACATGTGCACATACTGCACACAGTCCCGGAGTAAACCCACGCAGACACTGGGAGGACATGCAGACTTCACACAGAAAGGACCCAGACCCCTCCACCCTAGGATTAGGCAGTGGTGCTACCCACCAAGCACTGTATTGCCTCTATTCTAATTTAAGTAGTATATTTTCTTTAAATGTTTCAAATACATAATGTTTCTAACCCTGTCTAGAGTTGTTCCTGCCTTCCTCCCTGTGCTGCCTGTTCAGGATTAAGCGGATAAGAAAGTGAACTAGTATATAATTGTATATAAGTTATATAATAGTCTTTCTTTTAATATCAAGTGAGGATTTTTTTTGGAGATTGGGTCCTCCCAAGATTTCTTCTGTACAATATTTGTGGAATTTTTGCTTGCCACTGTAGCTTCAGGCTAGTGAGTTAAGGCTTTGAGTCCATGTACTTGTAAAGCTGCTTAGAGACAATGCTCTGGTGTAAGTAGCGCTATGTAAATAAATTTAAAAGAAAATATGACTTTTTGTTTTTTGAAGGAAATGTTATGTCTGGAGATAAGTAAACTCCTGGGCATGTTTTCCTCCATCTGTGTCAGGATGACTTTCCATCATTAGTGGAACAATGAATTCTGAATTATACATGTTAATTCTATAGAATAATTGTTTCATTATTGTAGAAACATTTTTTCTTTGGATTTTCTGTTTTCGTCGTTTTTGGGACTCTGCACACTTGCTTAAACTTTTATCTGTGGAGATACTGGATTCGTTTTAGCCAAACTTTGATTTATGATTCACAAATTCAGTACACAGTGATTTCAGGGTTTTAGATTCACAACAGCCCTTGCTCAGTGAAGATCACCACTGTATTTATCGTGTTTTGTATTATTTTATACCTACTGTACTATATTCTTAGTGCAAATACTTCCTTAAATAGTTAGTAATGACTGCCAAACAAAAGCAAAACGGCTACTGAATCCACTTTTTGAGGCTTTGAGGCTCTGAATTCTCTGTTTTGCTTTTACTTTTCACTTTCAGTCCATTTCTCGCTAAATTACATGAACTTTTTCAACACTACTATAAAATACCCTTTGTGTTAATGATTTTGCCCTGTAGGTATAATGTGTAATGTGTTATAGGCTCTGCTATGATACAGTATATACAGTCAAATCCCGTTAATTAGACCACCGGTTAATAGGACCAGCCGCTTATTTGGACCAAATCCTAAAGTACCGAAACAAATCCTATTATATACGTGTAATGTTATTCGCTTA
>JAVSBV010049991.1:0-10930 GCA_033117975.1 Parotocinclus spilosoma
TAGGCAGGACTTGTGTTTGGTTCAAAACCAACAGACAAGGATTTCCACTGTGTGTGAGTATTTGACTATTTGGCTGGGGCATTAATATGTCTTTAAATAGATGTATCTCTGTGCAGGACAGTGGGGTGTGTAGTTGTCATATACACTACATGCAGTATCTCATAAGTGAGTACACCCCTCACGTTTGAGTAACGATTGTATTATATATTTTCATAAGACAAGACTAAAGGTATGATACCTTGATACAATTTTAAGTAGTCAATCTACAGTCTATAGTGTACAGTATAACAATGTAAATTTGCTGTGCTTTCAAAATGACTCGACACACAGCCATTAATGTCTAAACTGCTGGCAACAAATGTGAGTACACCCCTAATTAAACATGGCTTCGACATGCTGCATGTTTGCCCAGCTCTTATCGAAGCTCACTTCAGCCGGCTGCGCACCTCCAATTGAGATGAGGCCGGCTTGACTTCTTCGCGCTACTTGCGCGCTCGAGCCCACGCTCGCCCACTGGTGCTTTGGTGTCCTCCGTGATCGATCTGTGTGCGCACTATAAGTGTGTTCGAGCTCTTGCTTGCTCTCTGGCATTCTGAAGCCCCTCCATGCCTCACGGTTTGGGAGACATCCCAAATCGGCACTTTATCGTGCTCACCGCACGTTTGCCCTTTAAGCTACGGTGTCTATCGCGATTTATTCGTGCGTTGCTCCCACCTGGGATGCCTTTTCAGCTTTTAATTTTTCATACGTTAGAGAGCCTTTTGCTCCCTTTTTCCCCTTTTTAGTTTGTTTCTATATTATTTCGCCATTGTTATTGTACGCTTTGGGATTCCTCGGTCCCGCATACTTAGGTCCTACCACATTCAGTTGTATGTAGATATTGTACTTCGCCACCTTCCGTTTCAGACTGCCAAACAGATGCTCAGTAGAGTTTAGGTCAGGAGACATGCTTGACCTTTACCCTCATTTGCTTTACCAAGGCAGTGGCCATCTTGGAGGTGTGTTTGGGGTTATTATCATGTTGGAACAGAATGACATTCATCTGACCAGATAAAGCATTTCCAGTCATCAGTCAACAGTCCAATTATTTATGTTTTTTCATCCAGTGTAATCACACAACTTAGTAAGCAGAAATGAGAAAGCACCCCCGATGGCCAATTCACACTGACAGGTTAACTGCCAGTGTCTGTACCTGTGGCAACCTGCCTACAGAACCAATCCTCACATTTGCAATCCTTTATAATAAATGGTAAGGGCAATTTAATTTTTTTAATGTTTACTTTTTACTATACCAATTTTTTTTTATGTTTTCAGAAACTGCTACGTTTTTTTTCCTTTTTCCTTTTATGCAAATGTTTCGGCAAGGTTATGTCTTTGAACTTAACTGATTTCTTAATGGTTTATTTAATTTTCAGAAATATCATAATTAAGTTTTGTTTTTTTCGCCTGAAGTGATTGTGTAACTTGTTTTCATTCAGAAAATTATTATTATTATTATTATTATTATTGTTATTATTATTATTATTATTATTATTATTATTATTAGTAGTAGTAGTAGTAGTAGTATTATTAGTATTATTATTATTTATTATAATTATTTATTATAAATAATTTATTATTATTTATATGTTATTATAACATATAATATGACTGTAGGTGGCCAGAGATGTGTATATGACTGCATACTGAAATAGAGAGATTATAGAGAGTAGTATTCCCATTTCAGACTACATATGTATGTTTTGGTGACTGGATGAATTGCTGAAGTAAAAGGAAGCATGGTCTGAATGGTGCTCAAATGGTCGCTCTCAGGTTTGTATTCAGCAGTGTGCAGGAGGCATGTATCTGCTCTTGACTGTGAGCTTCTTTTCTTCAGATTAGATAAACAATTTTGGTGCAAACAGACTCTGCAAGTTTAACAGCTCAGTAAGTGAAGCAGCTCGAGAGCTGTGTACTGAAAGGGGGTAATTTCATTTCATGTTTAAATATCTGTTTGGTGTCAGTGAGCACAGATGCCAGAACAGAACACCCAAAGCCAGGCTGACAGCCCTGACAAGCAATTACTGCTCCTTGTGTATTGCACAGGTGACGAGCAAGAAGCCAAAGTGAGAAAAAGAGACCCTGCTAGCAAAGGCTACCTGATGGAAACACTGGACCAGGTGTAAAAATATTGATTGGGTTTATTAAGAGCATGAGTAGTAAAGTCACTAAAACAAATATTTAAATAAGACCCTAGTAAATACCTAGTATGATCTATAAGCTGAGCTTGATACTGGGTGAGTTTCAACTTTATGATATTCTCATGTTATTCTTTGGCCAAATATATGTTTTATTCATGTTTTATCTCCCTTTTTTCCCGGTCAGGTCAAAGAACATCTGGACAAAAAACATTTGTCTTCCCCTGCTCAGGATTGCTCTGAGATTACCTCATAATCACTCGTAAGCTAATAGTCCTAATTAGGAGTCCAATTCTTGTTACAGACAGCCAAGGAACTTAAGATTTCCTACAAACTTTCCCATTACTGTCTTTAAACAAATAAAACCCCTGATTTTAACCAAGATAGAAACATGCAGATGGTCCGGGTGCACAACTGCCAAAGATTAGATCAGAGTATCTGTATAAGTCAAAGTTTAAATATCAGACAAATATCTTACATAGTACAAGCTATGCGATCTGCACCAGTATTCTATACCACTATTTTTTAAAATAGTAAAATAATAAAAGCCTTAAACATTCTGGCAAATATAAAGAAAAGTTTAAAATTGGAATGGAAGATAGCTGGAAAAGAATAGAACCATATCATTTTCTGAGATGAGCTGCAAGGTCAGTGAAAAATGTCCATTAAGCTAGTCACATCTCTGGGACGATCTACTGAAGAGGTGGGTTAAAATTTCCTACTATGCTACTCAGCTACTATGTCAATTCCCTACAAAGTTGTAATTGCTGCACAGGGAGCATTATCTGATAAATAGATGGTTTGATAACTTCAGTCCTTCTCCAAGAATACACACAAGCCTTTTTCTCCACTTTTCCTAGTGAGGGCTGGCGGTCTGACCCTATCGTAGTCTCTCAGGCATAAGTGAACACTGGGAGGACAGCAGTCCATCACAGGGCAGGAGCAAGCAATCTAATACACTATGACCTCTCTGCCTGAGAATGCTCCTTCAGAACAAAAAACAGGGTCCCCAGAGTGGTAGACTAGCATATTAAATGACTTTCCAACTCAAGAACCTGGAAAGGTTTCATGAAAGGAAATAATGATGAACATTGTTTTGTATGTTGACAATACAAATAAAGGGAAAAAAACTCAGTGATTCACTCAGTGATTTTAAACGCTACATTTATACACCAATCAGTTATTCTTACAACTTGAAAAAGGCTTCAACACTCAAGAAACATTCAGCTTGTTGGCTTTCTAGTGGTTATGTGAGTGAAGTGGGTGGTAACATGAGGCAGTGGTGTTGGCTGACAATACTTAGACTTAAATTTCTGTTCTGCCTGGGGAGAAATATGTTCTGCCCATATAAACCATATTTATCTCTATTTTCAGGTTGATATCTTTGCATAGAGGTGAGCTGATCCCTAAATCCCTAAATTGCAATTGCACAATGAGAAACCTTGTTATTGAAATGTTGAACTATTTACTTATGCAGTTGTTCTCAAAGTGGTGAACCTTGCCCCTTCCTTGCTTGTGAACACCTCACATGTTTCCAATGTGTCACCTGTGGAATGTTCCAAACATTTGTTTTTAAGCATTCTTCAACTTTCCCAGTCTTTGCTTCCCCTGTCCCAACTCTTTTGGAATGCGTTGCCGGCATCAAATTACAAATTAGTAAATATTTGCAAAAAACAATCAAGTTTATCCATTTGAATATTAAAAATCTTGACTTCGTAGTGTATTCAATTGAATATAGGTTAAAAGGGATTTGCAAATCATCGTATTCTGTTTTTATTTATGTTGTACACAACGTCCCAACTTCATTGGAATTGGGGTTGTAAGTTGAGGTTGTAATCATTTTTACAACAGGTTGTAATAGTTTTTATTTTTTGGTGGCGTTTGCTGTTTCTGGATAACGCAAACCTGCAATGCATAGAGTACCAGTGGCAAAAATATCCAAAGCTTGGGTGGATCAAACTGTAACAAAACACAACATCTACCAAGATAGGTTAATCAAATACATTTGAAGGCATACAAATCTCAGGTAACTCAGCTTGGAACAAATCTGTGATTAACAAGGCTGGTTGAGTTGGAAAGGACAAGATGTGAGATCATAGCAAGCAGCCTGTAATTTTATGTGTATGTGTGTGTGTGTGTGTGTGTGTGTGTGTGTTTTAATCTATTCAATCACATTATAATTGCTGGCATCAATACAGTCTTGAGCTTCTACAGTCTTGTGTAAGATATATCTTGAAACTTTAACTTGATAATAAAAAATAGTCTTTTTTTTTTCTTTTTTAATTAATTCTTCCACAAAATTGTGATGTAACTAAATATAGGATACTGTTTGTTTGCAAACTACAGGTATTCTGAAAAAATAAATTATTTACCTTGTGGGGACATTGCTTGTTTACAAAAACTTCAGCATTAATATGAAAAAGAGAAAAAGTTAGTGATGTTAGGGTTGTGTGTACAAGTTACAATATGATGATTACCGTTGCTTTGTGTGTGTGGGTTTTATAGACATCTGCAATCCTTCCATTCCACAAAATGCTATAAGAAAATGTTTCATTACAGTGATTTTTATGTTTAGTTTTCAAGTTTATCTAACAGGACTACTAGTCTTTATGCAGGCCAGTCATCCAGGAGATTTATGCCAATGCAGGAATGTTCACGTTCTGGAGAAATTGCACCATAAATCCAATGGCACTCGCATTTTCACTAAGAGTAATCACATAAAACTCAAGAGCTTTTATGGATCCCCCATGCTGCTTGTTTAACTTCTGCCTCTGGTGATACAAGACAGTCATAGCTACATGAAGTATGATGTTCATAAAACGTTAATTATGTACACAGGGGGCTTATGAAACAATTATTGGGCATAAGGTTAAGCAGCAGAAAAAAGCCTGTTATGTGTTTGAGGATTGGGGTCGACTGTCCTAAATGGTCAATTTAAATTTAATTTAAACTCAACCATAATTGCTTTTCCATTCTACACACACCACCTATACAACAGTATCACTAGAATCAAGGCATAGCCATGGTGGCTTATAGATTATAGAGATATTTTACAAGAAATATTGTTCATTTTAGTTTTAATGAATCTTTGCTATGTTATGAGATGTGGTGGTTTTTAATAGGACCCAGGTATGCAGGATAAGCGTATCCCACGACGTATAATAAGAATGGAGAAATAATATAGAACAACTAAAAAGGGATCAAAGGACGCCGAAGCGCCAGAGGGCGAGCGTGAGTTCGAACGCGTACTTAGCGCGGGGAACAAAGAAATCGTGGAAGTGGCCGAAGCGCCAAAAGGCGAGCATATAAGCTCGGGGCACGCTTGTAATGCGAGTGTGAATAACACACAAAAGGCGCCGAAGCACCAGAACACAAGAATTAACTTCGGTTGCGCAAGGAGTGCAAACGCGAATAGATCGCGAGGTGCGCCGAGCGTGACCTCGAAAGCAAAGAAGCCAGACCAGGACGCGTCCTATTCAGGAGGAACTCCTAGCTGGAGAGAGGCTAGGTAGGTGCTGACGACGCAAGAGCGCTATCTCAGAGCGTGCAAGGAGCGCACGAGTACGGGACAGGAAAACCCTCAAAGTGCCCCTAACAAACTAAATTTACCTCGGATGTTACCCGCCCATACCAGTCCTTCGGCACTAGAAGCCCCTGGAACTTTACCACTATCTCTCGGGAACGTGGAAGGGCGCCGGTGATCGGACGCGTGAACCGACCGGAGATGGATCCCCGGTAGAATCGTGATGACCTGGCCCTAAACAGCGATAAAACCACACCTTTATAAGACGTGAAGCAGCTGTTAGGAATCGGGACATAATCAGGATAGTGGATATAAGCCGCCTCACCAATAGCTTTGTAATGGCGACCGGCGAGGACGGCCAAACGATCCAGGGGAAGGTAGGAACCCTAACATGCTAATGAACTTTGCAAGCCATTTGGTCCGTTTACTTGCATTCTTGACAGTCAGATGTGTTTATTGTAGGTGTACTCCATCAGAATTGTTCCCTGTTCCTGATATTCAGGAACAAGCTGGTGAGGCATTTCCTGGGTCATAGCCTGCTGTCGTATGGCATTTAAATTGATTGGATTGTTTTATTCAATACACGATTCAGGTAATTTTGTTCATATTATGACTGATCTCAAATCCTAATAATATATCGGTGCATCCATAGTGTAAATTTGGTTTTTGGATATCATTACAATATCATTTTAGTGTAGATACCAAATTAAATTCTTTCTATACTATACCACAGTCAAATATGTTAAAATATTTTTTTACTCAATTCTGACTTTTGATAGAAGGATTAACTGAAGCATAACGTATAAGGTTATGTATTATCCCATCACACGTTCTTATTCAGCACACAGTTTCACTTCACACTCAGGTAGAAACTGTGGTACAAAACACAGGAGTGAAATTGTGTTTGCAGTGATTTAATACAATTCCATTTTGATCTGATATATTTTTTCTGAACTTCTGTGTATGATTTTTAATGCAACTCTTGAATCTCGTTTTACATGTAAAGAGCTTTAGCCTGGTAACTCTGATGTGAATAACTGAAGATGTACATCTGATGGACACCATTTGGCATTTTGGGGGTGGGGTGTGAATCTATGCACAGTACTTCTGGCTAAATGTTAAACGTCATCTGCCATGATTTAAGCTAAGTTGAACAAATTTGAAATGATGAGGCCACTTTGTGTTTAACCCACACACTTCATCAAGCTCACAGGCAATGAACTGACCTTGATAAAGCCCCCTCCAACCATCTAATCCGTTCTGATTTTGCTTTGGTTTTATACACACGACAGCACCATCTAGCACATATTTAAGTTGCACGTCCTGCTACAAAGCATCATGTTAGCTTAAACCATTAGCAGAGGCTACAGCCAAATTGGCATTGATGTTAGGATATGGTGGATTGACTGATATCTCCAGCACTGGAATTATTGTTGTATTTTCAAAACTGGTGGGATGTAGACACCAGCTGCTGCATCCAAGGACTACCGCGGCAGATGGTGTAGCAGCAGGAGGCATTTGAAGAGCGAGAAAAACTCACAAAGCATGATGAGAGTCTGTCATTGCTCTTCTCGTCAACCTCTTCCTCCTAGCTTGTCTGCTTCATCCACTAAAGCCACCTTCATACAACGACTTTACGGGTGTAGTTATCACAATCTTTCACTTACACGTAGTACCATGACTCATATACATTTGTGAGGTTGATTTGCAAAAACCATCCAACTTTGACCCAATGGTTTGTCCTAAATGCATTTTTTTAAGCTGACAAAGGTTTGGATTCTGGACTAAGATTAAGCTGATCAACATTTTTTAAGGCTGATTTGAATTCCTGTTTCTTGTGAACAGTGCTGGTCTTTAGCAATTTCTTATCTTATCTATGGGGAATATTTGACTTCCAAACTCTAAGAACAACCGTCCAACACAATTTTTATTTAGTTTGTCCTGGTCAGGGTAGCTGGGATTCTCGTCCTCACCCCTAGAGATCACACATTTATTTATTTACTACTATTTTGCTTAAATAAATTCTATGTTAAATGATTATATTTAGCTTAAATTAATTATTTGGGTAAATTAGTTTAATTGTTACCTGTGTCACCTAGGCTGCCTCTGGGGTTTGGGTTCCTTTTTAAGTCCTACTCTTCCCAAGGTTTATTATAACATTTAAGGACATTTACTTGACACTGTGAGGTTTGCTCGTTTATGGCTTTGCTCCTAGATAGGTTGCTTCGAATAAATGCTCGATTGTCGAAAGTGCTATGTAAATAAATTTGACTTTGACATGAAACAGTTGTAATACTGCCTTGGTCAGTAAACTATCCTTCGTTGAAGGGACTTTTTATTAGATATTTTATAAAAAACTTATGTTTGTTTCACATTTATACTGTACAGCATATCATGGTGGTAGGAAGCACGGTGGCTCGGTGTAAGGCACCCCTGCCTCACATCAAGAAGGTCACGGGTTCAATCCCAGAGGGTGGAGCGGTCTGGGTCCTTTCTGTGTGGTGTCTGTGTGTCCTCCCTGTGTCTGCGTGGGTTTACTCCAGTTTCCTCCTACAGTCCAAAGACGTGTGTTAGATTAATTGATGTCTCCAAAATGGCCTTTAGTGTGTGACTGTGTGCATGACTGTGTGTGCCCTATGATGGATTGGTGTCTAATCTAGGGTTGTTCATGCAAGTTGCTGGGTGGGCACCAGCTGGCCTGCGACCCCATGTGGATTAAGTAAAAGATAACAAATGAATATCATGGTGGTTAAATCAGTGTAGATTTAGGACAACAATGATGCTTTTATATTGACCCATAATTGAACTATAAACCACTAATCTATTAATGACTCTTTATTCTGCAAACTCAATGCATTTGATTCTGATTTACTAAAGCTCTGCATGTTTAAAAATAGTCATAAAATTCATAACACCTGCAAATAAATGTGAAAACTGATTTACTGATAGTGCCTACAGAGGACTGAGTCTTTTAAATCAGCGAAATTAAGTCGTCTGCTTTACAAGAATGCTTTAATGAATATTTAATTTGCCAGGTGTTTTGCTTATGACCAAAGAGTCCATTTTTCAGCTAAGTTGTCATGGTTTGATTGGGACTTATGCTGTTTGTACACTGACACAGAAATTGTTGTTTATAGTTAGATAACCTGGTATCAAACTTCTGATCAATAGTAACCTCTGAGCCATCCCCATCATTAGGGTAACAATTACACGTTATGACAAATATCCCATTTTAGCAACCAAAAAAAAGGGGTGGGGGTAAAAAGTAAAAATCTTTTACACAACTACCTTTGATTTTAAGATAGTAGGTCAAGGTAGGATTGGGATCGAACAGTCTAGCAAAGTTATCACCTACTCTAAAGTAACAAAACCAGGCATTCACACATGAGCTAATGTACAGAGTAAGTAAGTAAGAGTATCAGCATGGCTTAAAGCACATTTCATGGCAATTTACTAACGAGCATTATCAGCACCAAGGAAATGTTAGGTGGTGTCAAATCCTGATGAAAATGCCTGAAGCATAACTTCCCTGGGCACATGCAGTGGCACACTCTGGACAGTGCACCAGTCAACCTCAGGTTTAAATAATTATAGAATTGAAATAATTAGGCAACAGGAACTGAATGAATAATTTGTGTCTCTTCATTTTTATCATTAGGCTTTCTATGTTGGTATATTATAGGATATACTGTACAGTGAATCACTCTATGAACTCTTTAGAATGCTCATTATAAATATGACTTAAATCATTATTAGACTTTAAAATAAGTAAAGAAAAAAAATCCTGATTAAACATGTTAGAAAAATTAGTACACTTGGTCATTTACTTATTAAGGAAAGCGATCGAATGTTACATATGTGATTAGCTAAAATATGTGAACCTTCAATGTCTAGTATGACTTCCTGGTTTAGCACCATTAACTGCAACTAAAGATTTCTGGCAACTGTTAATCAGTCTTGCACAACAGCCTAGAGGAATTTTAGCCTTTGTTCTATAGAACAGCTTCATCTTTTGGGATCATCTCTTGGCATAAAGTTTCTATAGTATTAAGTGAGTACTTTGACTTGGGCGTTTTAAAAAATAAACTTTTTTCTTCTTTAACCGTTTTAATTGAATCACTTCAGTAACTCATATTTTGAGAATGACTTCAAAAAACATATCCTGATATTTCCATTTACAATTTGCTGATGCAATATGGCATTTATTTTTCCGTCAATACTGGCAGCCACCCTGGCCAAAGTATGGTAAAACAAGCTCTTTTGCTGAGATTCATTTTTTTCTTTCTCCAGATATAATACTTCTGTCCGGCTGTGGATTGGTGGGATTAAAACCCATTTGAGATCAGTTTATAATAACTTGTTGTCTGGTCAGCGTCAACAATTCTTTTCCTGCCATCTTCAGAAAGCTCTTCTGTTCATGCCATACTATATTTCCATAAACGGGTTATGAAGAGCAGATTCTGACCTCCACCACCTCCTTCAGACTGGACATGTGCCAATTACTGCACAGTTCTAGTAGAGGTACCTGACTGCAGTCAAAGTCTCTGAAAACCTCAGGTCCCAGCCACCACCAACCTTTGCCAAAAATGTGGATGCTGGTGTCCCTTCTGTAGCTCAAGCTAATCAGTAGTGAGCTCAGGTCCCTTTCAGGATAGAGGGTCTGCCAAGAACTCCCTCCCTCCACAATGGCAATTCTAGCCTTTAACAAAGCCAAAAGAGGCTACATAAGCAGCCATTGGATTTGGAAATTAAATGAATAATAGAGCAAAAACTCATGAACCCTTTTAGAAGCCTATGGAGTTACCCGAGGGAACCATATATGTGGAACAAGTACAGATTGAACACTGAGAAAAAAAAGATCTCAGATCATGTGAAGCTGAAAAGCGTTCAGGAGCAGGCACTTGAGGAATAACAGAGGAGAAGTACCGGTAAGCTGTTAGTGATCTGTCAGATTGTGAACGTTTAGAGAGGTAATTATATATATATATATATATATATATAATTTATTATAAAGTACTTAAATATTTAAGAGCTAAGGAGTGCTAGATTATCACAGAGATAGCTAAAGAGTTGTAAGACAATTAATTAGTTATAAAGAATTATGAAGACATCTAAGGACACCCTCAGTAATACAGCGGGTGAAAAAATATGGCAACATGTGTTAGGGTCCTACCCGCTCCCGGAGCTTGTAGTCGTCCGCGCCGATCGCCCTTACAGAGCCATCGGTGGG
>JAVSBV010050002.1:0-10929 GCA_033117975.1 Parotocinclus spilosoma
TGTGACTGGTGTTGAGATGAACTTGTGTATGGATATAACCTTGTGTGTGTCGCTTACATTGCCACTGATGCCGATAGCGACGTTAAAGAAGCCAAATAAATAAATAAATAAATTGTTTTTTGAGCCTGTTGTCTTATTTTGGGAACGTATTCATAGACCTACTTGCACAGCTTTGCAATCTGGCAGCACTGGTCTTGAGTATTGTGTCCTCATTTAAATTTACGAAATTTAGCCTTGCTTAAGGACCCAACTGTGGCAGCATTTGAACCCAAGACCTTCAGGTCCAGAGTCCAGTGCCTTAACGGCTAGGCTACCACAGTCCAACGAGTTTAGAGACTTTTATGTGCAAGTTTCTCATACCTGTTTTTTTGATGACTTACTTGCATTAAACTCTAAATGGTGTTTATAAGTGTATGTGCATGTCCTAGTGTAAGTAGTACCCCACATTCTCTCTGACCTATAACTATATAAGCTGGCTGATCTTGTGTGTTGTGTGTAGTACATCAGTGTACTTTTTCCATCCACCATAATACCTGGACAGCCAGTGGTCTTGGGAACAAAGCAAAACAAAGGTAGAAAGATTTGAATTTTATATACTCAAAGTACCTGGATTATGTCCAATTCTAAATCTGTGGAACGTCTAGTTCTTGCTTTTAAGGTGCCTTAAGATAACAGTCATTGTACTGACAGCCGTAGTGCATTCTGCTCTCTTTCCCCATCACCATTTTATCCTAACAGCTTAATTTGATCCATTTCAACACCTCATATAATTCTGAAACAGGCCTCTCTTTATGAACAAACCCCTAATCCACAACTGTGGACTGGGTAACATCATTTTCCAGTGTAGACTTGCCTGCTCGTTTTTATCCACTATCTCAGGATACCTGCTTTCTCATTTGGAGGAGTAGATTGTTCCCATTTTTATGAATGTGAATGGAAACTTGGATTGGCTCAACCCCTGACCTAGCTAACCAGGTTTCATGTATCTTTCAGGCTAAAGGAATCTACGAGAAGGTGGGAGAGGCCACAGAAACTGCGCTCACCACTCTGGTGGAAAAGATGAATGTTTTCAATACCGACCTGTATGGCATCAGCAGGGTGGAGAGAGCAGGAGCATGCAACCAGGTAAGAAGAGCGAGTGTGAGAGCGAGTGTGAGAGCGAGTGTGAGAGCGAGTGTGAGAGCGAGTGTGAGAGCGAGTGTGAGAGCGAGTGTGTGAGCGAGTGTGTGAGCGAGTGTGTGAGCGAGTGTGTGAGCGAATGTGTGAGCGAATGTGTGAGCGAGTGAGTGAGAGAGTTCCAAATAAATCAATAAAAAACTAGTAATTTATTAAAATTTCAGGGAACAATATTTTTGTTTGTTCGTTTCAAAACTTGTGTTTTAAAAAGGACATTTTGTGTTATTTACTCACAATAAAAAAAGAAAAAAACAGTAAAGCAGTTGAATCACGAGATCAGTATGATGAATCGAATCGAATCATGGGCAGTGGATATCGTTAAACTGGTATCATAAATTCTATGATAGATCTGAAGCATTTGGAGAAACTAAACAGAATCACAGATTCTCCAGTAGAACCATAAGGGGGTTTTTTTTCCTTCTCCGAGCCAATCTTAAGAGTTTGTTGCCAGCCATATGGAAGCTGTGCCATTACTACCATAAAGGTTCTTCTGCTCAGATTTTGGTTACCACTGGTGAACACTGCTGATACCCGCTCCATAGCTAACCCTTAGCCACTGGTCCTTAGCTCTATCTCCATCCTTTTTGTATACACACCCTGAGTCTTTTCTCTTGAGGAAACAGCAGAGCACATTCCCGAGGAGTGAATGACCAGCTGCTCTGTCGATTTTCCACTGACCCCTCCAAACGAAGGCCAAGCGAGTCCTCTCAAAAAAGGAACAAGAGACATCAAGTAAAAAGCCCTTAGTGTCACCGGCTCCCTGAGGAAAGCATAATATTTAGACAAGCTGCTGAGTTTATGAAGAGGTTAGCTAAACCCGGAGCTCAGCTCAGACAGGAGCATGTGGGTTCTTCACACAGGGATGCTCTTGGTGCAGATGCGCTTTTAAAATCCATGATCGTGTATGATCAAAAGACTGGATTTACAGTAAGTATTGAGGTACCCTGTTATTTTTGCTTTATGTTTTTAAACTGAGTGAGGTCATCCCCAACCTGTCTGCGTGATTAGTACCAAGACGCTCTGTGCTCGCCATCTAGTGGTCGAAAGAAGAATACTTGTTCCCAGCAAGCCTTTTGTCCATGGAAAAAAAAAACCATACAAGGGTTAGTATAAGTATTCCTAGGGAACCGATAATATACACTCACAGTGTGCTTCAGTAAGACACTAATACTACATATTAGTACACACTAATACTTGGAGGCTTCTGCCTTTGCTTTCAAAACAGCCTCAATTCATGGAATGTGTTCAAACATTCTTGGAGATCCACTTCATGTTGCCATGTTTGCATCTTGTAAATCCTGCAGACTTTTTTTTCGGGTGTAAAAAACCTACAGATGTCCTGTTCCACCACATCCCAAACAGAGTTTGCCAGGATCCAGATTCAGTGACTGGGAAATCCACTGAGGAACATTGAACTGCAAGAACTGATTGAGTGCCAATACAGAATGGGGCTGATCGATCAGAACACGACTAGTTTGTACACATCCTCTGGTGTTCTGTCCCAATGTCCCATGACTGGCCCTTTTAAGTGTTCGGTGCACAAGCTGCGTCCTGTCAAATTCACGCTCGGGACCCTCAGTGACCAGGATAAAACGGAATAGTTCAGACCTGTAGTGTTTGTTCAGCACCACAGTGCTTTGTATCATGTATTGTTTTAAAAATTAAAAAATTAGAGGTGGCTCCTTAATCATAAATAATCAAATCAATAATCAATAATAAACAAATAAGGTCATTTATTACTTTGTGGTTCTTGTTATGTGTTAGTTAATGTCAGACTGCTGCAGTATGACATTAAGCTTGTCGTTGCCAGCTTTTTCATGTGTGTGCCAAAAGCACCTGGACGTGGCAGGTGGCCACCCTAGAGAAAAGCTGAGAATGATGGAAACGTAATTTCACACACACACACACAGCATGCTGCTCTTTTAATTTTCCCATCTTTCATCCGCCTCAGGTGATCAGGCAGCTGATGAAGAAGGAGTTCACCCTGGAGTTTTCCCGTGACAGGAAGTCCATGTCTGTCTTCTGCACCAGCACTAATGCAGGCTCCCAAAGCAAAATGTTTGTTAAGGTACAGTCACGCCTGAACTTCAGTTACAAACCAATTATACAGTTAATATGGTTATGTCATTTTGAAATATTTCATACACACGGCCATCCATCTCATGGCACTATCCTGAATAATTATTTATGGAACTTTGTCACTCCACAACAAATGTCACATGGCATGCCATATCCTCCTCCACTAAAGTACTGTGAAAAAGTCTTAGGCCACCATTAGATTTGTTATTTTAGCAATGGAATAATGATCATCTATAACATTTATGAACTTGGATTTGTCACTCCATAACACAGTTTTCCATGGACCTTCATTCCAAGTTTTGGGATTCAAGCTTTCATTCAAGCTTTAGTATTGTTAGTCTTTTCACCCTCTTCCTTTGTTGAAAAGAAAATATTTCTTGTCTGTTACCCTTCCCAAAACACTATCTGAAGCTTCTTCAGACTGTAGAAGGGTCAACTAGGCATTTTGATGAACCTGCCAGATGTTGCTGTTAGTCACGTGTAAGGGGAGGTCACACTAAATATTAGTCACTTCAGAATATAGAAGATGCTATTTTCCTTATTTCAATGTTTTATTTTAATACTGCATAAAATTCTTTGTGTTTTTGGTTGAATTCTAATAGTGAGATTGAGAAATGGTTCTATATGTTCATTATGTCATTGGTTTTTAAACTTTTTCTGCGGTGCCCCCCTTTCGTGGATAAGAACATTCTTGAGCCCCTCACTCTGGCACACAGGTACACGTCTTTTGAGTCCAAACCTCACTGGAATTTATTATAGACATTCTAATTCACATGAATGACAGAAGTCGGTGACAAATCACCTTTTTAGGAGAATTATTACGATTGACATGCCCACTTTGAGAACCAATGACTAAAACCATTTAAATCTTATCTATTAGTGGCCTAAGACTTTTGCACCATGCCGTAGTTTTTGGAATAAATCTACATTTGCATGTTTAACCTATCCGTTATTTTAACAGGTCTTCTTTAGTGAATCATGAATCATTGATGATGCGTCGTCGTGTTTTTGACAGGGCGCGCCAGAGAGTGTGATCGAGCGCTGCACACATGTGCGGGTGGGCACAATAAAGGTGGAGCTGACTATGGCCGTAAAGGAACAGCTGATGGGGACGATCAAAGAATGGGGGACAGGCAAGGACACACTGCGCTGCCTGGCTCTAGCCACGTGTGACACCCCTCCTAAGAAAGAGCAAATGGACCTGGAGAACGCAGCCAAGTTCTCAGAGTATGAGGTAAGAATGTATTTAGTTCAGTTATTTATACGATTTGATTGTTATTTCTTGTGTGAAATAGGACCGTCAGAATGAACGCATCAGATAGTCGTAAAGATGCTTTGAGATGGTGCACAGGTGGCCTAGTGTTTAAATAACTGGTTCAAATCCCACCCCTGTCACAGTTGGGTCCCTGAGCAAGGCCCTTTACCAACAATTGCCTGAATTGTAAGACTGTATTAATTGTAAGTTGTAAAAATGTAATTGTAAAAAGCTCTGTAGACATAACTTTATTTAGGGATGCACCAATTCAAATTGTTCATTTTTGATACAGATACGATCCATAAACTTTCAATTACAGTACCTGAAATCTGATACCATTTCTGATTGATTAAACCATGTGGGACCTTCAATCAGTAATGACTTCCACATTACTTTATTAACTTCTAAATCACAATGTAGCAAATGAAGATAAATGCACTCAATTGCTATTTATTTGTCACCAAAATACATCATTCAAATTCAAAATAGAGAAGAAGTCAAAAATCATACACCCTACTGAACAGTCAGTGTGGGGGCACTCTGGTCCAGTTTAACATGCTTCTGTTCACTCCATGAATACATCACTTACTACTCAATCACCGTAACTGAGTTTGTATCTCTTTCACTTTTAATTTGCTTTTCTGATTATCTAGTTTAAGGAAATAAAATCAAATGCATCTTTTTATAATTTCATATTTCTTTTTTTTATATTCATTTGACAATATCCCCTCATTTTTGCGAGCAGCGTCGTAGATTATTTTATATTAATCTAATATCTATCAGTAATATAATATGTTGCATTTTGCAGGGCTTCCACCACCTGTTGCTAAATTTGTTTGTTTATGTTGTGTTCATTTTCAAAGCTAATTTTGTTAACATCGGGACCAATAGATGATCCTAATATTGGATTGGTGCATCCCTACTAATATTTAATCATGAACCTTAATGTGTGTGACATATGTATATTGTGTGTGTGTGTGTGTGTGTGTGTGTGTATGTGTGTATAGTCGGGCCTCACCTTTGTCGGTTGCGTGGGCATGCTGGACCCACCCAGGAAGGAGGTGATTGGATCAATAAGGCTGTGCAGTAAGGCAGGAATCCGTGTTATTATGATCACGGGAGACAACAAGGGCACAGCTGTGGCCATCTGCAGACGTATCGGTATCTTCGGCGAAAACGAGGATGTGGAGGGCAAGGCTTATACAGGCCGCGAGTTCGATGACCTCTCCAACAAGGAGCAGCAAGAGGCAGTCAAACGGGCGCGCTGTTTTGCCCGTGTTGAGCCCGCCCACAAGTCCAAGATCGTGGCCTACCTGCAGGCGTTCGACGAAATTACAGCCATGGTGAGAGCGAGTCCTGGTTCACCTTCATACTACACCGTGCACAATGTATTGCCCTGCATGAGTACACTGCTTAATCTGCTATTGTTATAGATCAGGGGTCACCAACTTTTTTGGAACCGAGACCTACTTTCAGAGTACAGTGTAATATGAAGGGCTACTTGTTTAATACAAACGTTTACTGAGTGCCCACATTCTCACTGGGCTATACCTTCACAGAGATGGACTAATAGGACTAGGGGTTCTGTTAGAAGAGAGAACTCTCAGATTGTCTTTCTCCATGCCTATCTGGCTGCCGTGTGAGTGCGGATGTGGTTGTAGGTGCGGGTGCGGGTGCGGGTGCGGGTGCGAGTGCGGGTGCGGGTGCAGGTGCGGCTGGGAGTGCGGGTGCGAGTGCGGGTGTAGTTGTGAGTGCGGTTGTAGGTGTGGGTGTGGGTGTGGGTGCCAGTGTTGGTGGAAGTGGGTTTCTTGTGTGGGTGTGGGTACCGGAGCAGGTGAGAGTGAGTGGGTGTGGATTTCTTGTGTGGGTGTGGGTGGCGTGAGGGTGAGTGGGTGTGGATTTCTTGTGTGGGTGTGAGTGTGGGTGGCGTGAGAGTGAGTGGGTGTGGATTTCTTGTGTTGGTGTGAGTGCAGGTGCCTGTGTGGGTGGAAGTGGGTTTCTTATGTGAGTGAGGGTGCGGGTGGCGGTGCAGGTGAGCGTGAGTGGGTGTGGATTTCTTGTGTAGGTGTGAGTGGGTGTGGGTGTGGGTGCGGTTGAGGGTGTATGTGTGGGTGTGGGTTTCTTGTGTGAGTGTTTGTGGGTGTTGGGTGAGGAGGTGATTGTTTTTTACAACAACAGCAACTTCAGCTTATTTAAAACATTTGACTTAGTATAGAAATGAATTACATTTACTGTGTTACTGTCCACCACTAGGGTTAAGTAAGAAACAATTCTGTTCAAAAATATAAATTAATGTGATAATTATTATATAATTATTATTAATTAAACTAATTAATAATTAGTGTACAAAGATCAGTAAGACACACTCTAAAAGTTTCTCTCCTCTCATTTGTCAGGAGATCTCAGAACATCTGCTAAATCGTTGAATCTTTACATATCCATTAGCCCATCAATAACATCCACCCTTTACTCTATCAGACTGGTGACGGGGTTAACGATGCGCCGGCCCTGAAAAAAGCTGAAATAGGCATTGCGATGGGTTCCGGTACCGCCGTGGCCAAGTCAGCTTCTGAGATGGTGCTGTCTGATGACAACTTCTCCACCATTGTGGCTGCTGTGGAGGAGGGTCGAGCGATTTACAATAACATGAAGCAATTCATCCGCTATCTCATCTCCTCCAATGTGGGCGAGGTGGTCTGGTACGTTCTTCCGCCTCCAATTCCTTAATAACAACCGAGACAAGTTTGGTTTGATAAACCTTCGGGTTTTATGCTTTTGCAGTAGTGCCAGCTTTGGGCATTCTGTATTGGACCTATACATCTGGTAGAAGGATATTGGGTTGGATTTTGGGAACCTTATTTTTATATAATCTTTTGGAATTTCTCATTACATGCATGGCTTTATTCCCAAAGCAGAAGAACTGTAGGCCAGCAAGTGCCTCCTAATTAGGGAGAAAATGACCACGTGTAAAGGAATGGACCTTCAGTGCTGGTGATCGATGGGGTTAATTAAAGCTGAGGTACAAAAAAAGGTGGCATGTTAAAGAAAGAATGATTATCATAAGGGCAGCATATTTTGGTGCATTTGGTAGCACTGCTGCCTCACAGCTCTGAGATCCCCAATTCGATCCTAACCCTGTGTGATTTTGGATGTTCTCTACTGTCTGGGCGGGGTTTCTCCAGGTTTAATGGTTTACTCCGGTTTAATCCCACATTCCAAATACGTGCATTTTAGGTCTGGTGTTTCTAAAGTGCCCCTTTAGTGTGTGTATTTGTGTGTAAGTGTATATGCCATATAATGGACTGGTGCCCTGTCCTGTGCCCTGGTTCCCTCCATTGCTGATAAGGTACCAGCTGTCCTACGACCCTGGCTAGGATAAACCGATAAGACAATGAATAATTATTATGATTATCTAAATAAGATCAATGCTTATTTCAATTATTGCAGCATTCAGTAATATTGATTTATTGATTTTCAAACCAAGCCTAATCTTCCCCTAATGTTCCCCCTCCAGCATCTTCCTGACTGCTATCTTGGGTCTTCCTGAGGCTCTAATCCCTGTGCAGTTGCTATGGGTGAACCTGGTGACTGACGGCTTGCCCGCCACAGCACTGGGCTTCAATCCCCCCGACCTGGATATCATGGTGAAGCCCCCTCGTAACCCCAAAGAGCCTCTCATCTCTGGCTGGCTCTTCTTCAGATACCTCGCTATAGGAGGTGAGAGCTTTGTAGACTAATTAAAAGAATGTTTCTATTTTATAATCTGGTATATTGTGGTAAGTGATTGTTGGGGTTAATCCACATATTTTAGGTTATGTGGGCCTGGGCACAGTGGGTGCTGCCACCTGGTGGTACCTGTTTGATGAGCATGGTCCTCAGGTGACCTTCCACCAGCTGGTAAGTGGCAAAAAACTGTACGATATTGTGGGGTGTAAAAATGGATTATATGTTTTAAACATTTTTTTGCTGTAGCATTATTTATAACTCGTTATTATTTTTATTTATACCAGTTTTTATGACTATATTCATTTTTATACACCATATTTTGAATTATAGATAGCATTTTATTAGCAATTTTTTAAACATCTGTTTCTAGTCATTTGTTTTAATTTTAGGAAACTAAAGTTTTTTTTGTTTCACTTTTAACTTTATACACAAATAGTGCATTGTTTTGCATTGTATGGACTTCAGAAATAAAAAGGGATGCCTTTTATTAAATGTAAAGTCGAGAATGGTGAGAAATCAAACGGTCAGCAGTGTGTTATTACTTCTGTACTATAGAGACCTTTGGCAAAATACTTTGTGTTGCTCCTTGGAGTTTGTTGAGTGTTACTTTCAGTGTGTCCTCTGTTTCTGTGCAGCGTCACTTCATGCAGTGCACAGAGGAAAACCCTATGTTTGAGGGCATTGACTGTGAGGTGTTTGAGTCCCGTTACCCTACCACCATGGCCCTGTCTGTGCTCGTCACTGTAGAGATGTTCAACGCACTGAACAGGTGCCACAAAGCATTCACTCTTATAAGAAATATATTATATTATATTATATTATATTATATTACATTACATTACATTACATTACATTACATTATATTATTACTACATATTATGTCAGCTGTCCATTTTTTTTATTTGACTTAATACTATCCTACTTTCTGCAGTCTCTCAGAAAACCAGTCTCTACTGAAGATGCCTCCGTGGGTTAATATCTGGCTTTTGGGAGCCATCATTCTATCCCTGTCCCTACATTTCCTCATACTATACGTGGAGCCCCTTCCGGTAAGTGTACCATGCAGCCACACCCTGCTTTTGTCTCCAGCTTAGATTTTGTCTGTGATCCGATAAACGAGTTTACATGCACTTCAGTGATCGGATAATGGAAAACCTCTGAGTTTAGTTATTAATCACATCTCGACTTTGCAAACAGCAGACGTATACTTCAATATGTAAGGTTAAATAATTGAAATGTTCTTGTTTTTGAGTATATATATTGATATTCAGTCTCCGCTAAGTATGTGATAGGCTTTTTAGGCTAAATGGTGCTGCCATTAATTCCAGGGTTACCAGATACATGCGAATCCCCCACCTGTTCTGTGTAAGCAAGCCCAAAAGAAACAAAACCTCTAAGAATATGTAAGCCTGGCAACCATGCAGTTATCTCTTTATCTGATTTCTTAATCTGATTCCTAGATTGGAGTATGCTGTGTGTGTACATGAGCACTTGAATAATCAGATAACTGTAATTGCATGTAAACACACTCAGTGACAGCTTGGCAGAGGTGCGATTTGAACCCCAGACCTACTAGTCCACGATCGACCTTTCTGCCTTAGATAGAAACAGATTCTTAAATACAAACTATGTGATGCATGCCTATACTCCAGCAACACTGTTATGCTTGATATAGCAACAGGTGTGCTGGACTCCGTACACCGTACACCTAAAAAAAAACATCTATGGTAGGTATTAGGGTAGGAAAAGTGTATATGTAGGATATTTTACAGTAATGCAAACCCTTTTCTATTCTTTCCTTAGCTAATCTTTCAGGTGACCCCTCTCTGCTGGTCCCAGTGGATAGTCGTCATCAAGATCTCCTTCCCTGTCATCCTCCTGGACGAGGCACTCAAATATTTCTCCCGGCACCATTTAGAAGGTACAGCACACACCGCCGCCTGAGCACCTGCTTAAACAGCGCTATTAAAATCTGGTTTATCCTTTAGCAGATTTGCCTGGTAGGTTTGAGATTTGTACCAAAAGCACCAAGATAACTCCAACGCTGGTCTCTCACACTGGTGGAGTGTTTTCATTGGGGTATTTAAAACATGCTGAAGCTACAAGAAAGTATTTCGTTTACATTTTTGTTTCCAAATTTACACAAATATTGCACTTCTGAAACAAAAAGGAATGTCTTTTGTCGTATATAAAATTGTCCTTGGGGTCAGTATTTGGACAGTATCCTTCTGTAATCCTTCAGATAGGACCGACCAAGCATGTTTAGGCATGCACCGTTATCGGTTATCGGGTCTGATGTACTTGTACTCTGATAAATGGCACCCGATACCAATTTACTGCAATGTAATGTAGAGCAGGCTAGACAAAGAAGCATCGTCAACAGTTTGGAAATATTTTAGCATATGTGAATGTTTAGCACTGCTAAATGTTAAATGGTACAAGCATGCAATATATTTTTCATTTTGTTATCATCAGAAAGTGAGGAATATTTTATTAAAATAAAACATGCTTTAAAAGTCGTTGTAAGAACAGTAATGTTATTATATTTTGTATCGGCACGTACCCAGAGGCAAGTACAGTCTATTCCGGTTAATGGGACCACATCGGGACGTGATTGTTTTGGTCCTAATAACCGGCTGGTCCGATTAAATGAACATGCCCTATGTTACAAGACAGGACGTGCTATGTAACAT
>JAVSBV010050013.1:0-10929 GCA_033117975.1 Parotocinclus spilosoma
TAATATAATAATAAATCATATAATATAATATACATTATATGCTTTTGATCATTCCCTAGTTCTTCTTCTGTTAGGTTTATGGCTTTGGGTATTGTATCGGTGCATTTTTACCACCTACTGGATTAGATTACATAAATTATAATATGAGTTGTTTAAGTGCAGAGGCGTGCAAATTCCCATGGCCCACTATATAATATAATATAATCTTATTGCTGATGTAATTGGGTAAATTCTTACATGTGTCATGTATCTTAAATCTATTTATTTAATTTTTTTTTTTATTGCTATTTTAAATTTTATTATCTTCAATATATTTAATTTAATATTTAAATTGTATTATTTACTATCAATGCAAGTTAATTATTTCAATGAACATCTAGGCCACCCAAGGAGGATGTGTTAGATTTTTGTAAAGCTGCTTTAAAACTATGCTCCATTGTAAACTTTATGAATGTTGGAACACCAGCGATGAAGCACAATTGATCTCACTTTCTAAGGTTTTATATTTCATGCAATGAACATTGATAATAATGCGGAAGCTTGCAGCAATTGTCTTTGTTATAGACATTTAAAATCATAGCCGCCATGCTTACAGCGAGCATGTCAGTCCAGTAACAAGGATTAATTAGGATTCCACAACGCTCAGCATGATCACCAAATCAGTCATCTTAGTCATACATTCATCTCAGGTTTATGATTGATTCTGGCAGACGTTTCAGCAAGAGTATTTGATGATAATTATCCAGTGCATTATAAAATCCTTAGAGAATGTGATGAGGTTACTTAAATTATTCTCATATGGATCAACTTCCACATGCAGATGTTCCAATTGTGCAGCTCAGATGCCATCTAACGGGAGTCTGATTATACCGGCGGTCTCATCATCTAGCAAGCTCATTTGTGGACATTAATCACTTGCTATCTTGTCTTGATGATACTCAAATACATCGCAACTAAACCCTTACTAGTCGACCAGCTCTTGGGTGGGGTTTCTCTATGAGCAGGTTGGCACCTGGCACTCGGCAATGACTCTGTGACTGTGTGTTTGTGCGTGTGTAATGTTTCAGCAGAGGTTCCTGAGTGGCACTGCTGTCAGGGTGTGGACTGGATCTGTTCCTGTCCTGTTATGTATTCCAGCAGATCTGCTTCTGACGTGTGTCACAACCTACGGCTTTCCCATAGTTTTGTTCTTTCTGTAAAAAAACTAATTACTATTTATTTTGGAGGAAACTTAAATAGATAATAGATCTAATATTTAAACAAATATTCCTCCACTAAATACAAGTGAAATAGGACGTTGACAGAAATGAAGGATAATTTCCATAGTTGGAAAGGACATTTCCAAGTATCTTAGATACTTTGCACGTACTGTTTCATTTTCATTGAGATTTATTAAGACGCAATGTAAAAACGTTTAGTGCTGCACTGTACAGTGACTCATATCTTTGTATTTTTATTAAGTGTCACCATATTTTCTGCATTCAAGACTACAATTCTCTTTTCAAGGGTTCACTTGTACTATTGTTCTGTCATTCAGACATGAATTACATATACAGTGGAACCTCAAAATTCAAAAGCCTCTTCACGTAAACAATTTGTACATTGAGTCTCCCAAATTTGAACAAAAGTTATTTTTGAACAATTAACGGTGAAATTTTTTAAAGACGATGCATGTAATCCAGTCCAATTATAAGTTACAAACATGAGTATTGTTCTGTTAAAAATAAATATTAAATTGTTTTGTTTTTAAATGTTATTATTTGTATCATTAACAGAGGTCTGAAAACTGCATGTTTTATTTTGACCAGCTGCCATTTACAGTGAATAAATAGTCTCATCATTGCCACAAATCTGTCAGTAATTTCTAGAACAAAACTAAAATGTTCCATTTTTATTCAATACAGGACCTACAAATAATAAAACCAGAGGACCTGATCATATTTCAGTGTTCTTTCAATTTTTCCAGAGCTGTATCTCGTACGAATACTGATCCTCAGTATCTCATTCACTTCTAATCCTTTTTATCCTATATGCTTATGTGTGTAATGAGCTTCTTCAGATGCTCTTATGTATATGATAATGTCCTTCAAACCTAATCATATCTTAATTTCCATAATCTGTGGTGTTATCAGAACGAGGGCATCACACTGTGTGAAACAGATAAGAGGACACTACCTCTCAATCACTTCTCTCATTTCAACATTGAGTTCCCCCAGTGGCATGAGGCCACACTGAGTGTGCAATATGGAAAATGTTTTTTCTTTAATCAATAACCATATTTAGACTGTATTTTAGAAGTGTATATCTTGGGTCTATTGTATTCAGATGTGTGTGTTTTTTTTTTAACCCATCTCTCCCAAACACCTGACTTGTTACCGTGTCTTTTATGATGTAATCGGTGGCAGCTTTCTTAGCTTTCTTAGTTCGGCTGTCATACCTTGTTTTCTGTTCATTTTCAGTTTATTTATTGTTCATGCTCAGTTTAACCTCCATCTCATCATCTGTTCACTTTAACGACTGCATTATTAGCAATTATAATGAACTTCACCAGTCATTTAACGTGGTCACCTCAGCAGCCAGTCAGCAATGCGAATCCTCCAGCTCCGCTTTAGACAAAGATTATTTGAACTGTGTTAATGTTTTTCCGATATTTTTTTACATGGATGATTTTTTTCTTTGTTTCATCAAGCTCTAAATGACATTAAGTGTTGGTTGTCCTATTACAAGTAGTACTCCATAGTTTGTGCCCCTTACTAACTGTATATTGTCTCTAACCTATAACTACACCACTCACATTCACAGTCAGATAAAACAGAGCCTTAATGAGTAAATGTAAACCAGTTTATATAAACTGCTCACAAAAATTAACTAATTTTAGTGAGCAGTGTATATTAACTCATAAATGTTGTTCATAATACTGTCTATCAGTGCAATTTGGGCTTCTGTCAAACAAAAGTAGTAGTTGTTTGACAAGTGACAATCAGTCGTGTTTTTAGCCGTACAACTGATGCATTTATGTATCTTGTGAAAATACACTTTATATTTAGTAAAGAAAGACTGCAACTATGGTCAATGTCTATTTCAGTCAACGACTCATTTCACAGGACTTTATGCGGTTATTAATCGGCACCTACGTGTTACATTATGAAAATGCCACAACTTCAATATGAGCAATATTGATCAATATGGGACTGTGGTAGCCTAGCGGTTAAGGTACTGGACTCTGGACCAGAAGGTCCAGGGTTCAAATCCCACCTCTGCCAGGCTGCCACAGTTGGGTCCTCGAGCAAGGCCCTTAACCCACCACTGCTTGGATTGTAAGACTGTATACGTTGTAAGTCGCTCTGGATAAGGGCGTCTGTTAAATGCTGGAAAAGTAAATGTAAATGAAAAATCCGAACAAAATGCACGTTGCTCGGGCTCCATAGCCCAATTCAAATCTCATTCATAGCCAATGATTTGTTTGAACAGACTGAGTCGCGTTGGAGTCTTTGAGCATTCAAACTCTATGTCTTGTCTCCCATTGTTGTTGCTGAGGTGCTTTTTTAATATAGCTTAGGGCTGAAAAGCTTTGTTCGCTCAGAGCACTGCTGACAGTTATTTTAATGGCAGGCTTGTAATCATGAAACAACTTCTTAAATGGTTTGAGAATTACTGCAAACATGCAGTCAGCCTCTGCATTCTGCTTTTTTCTTCCCTGTTCAAAACTCCCTTGATCTGATTACAGCTCATGTGCCAAATCATCAACACCAGACTGACTAATCTCAGCAAAAGAAAAAAGGGCTGCTGATCATGCAAGAGGGGTATTGCTTTGTGGTGGAAAAGCTTAGATTATTTCATTAGTTTAAACACCGGATAGATCGTACAGCATGTCAGATGTCAAGTCAGATTTATTTCTGTAGCGCTTTTTTTTTTACAGTGGACTTTTTTGTAAATTCAGCAAGCCTAGGTTAACAGTGGAAAGGAAAAACTCCATGACGCAGAATGTGGCCCAAACTCATTGAGCGGTTTAGATGATACATGTAAAAATTAACAAAGTTACCTAATTAATAGGTTTGTAGTAATACTCTCGATAAACTGAAGCTAAATAACAATTAATTTAGATCATACATATTAATAATAATATTAGGTGAAATACAGAATATTTAATAGAATCTGTGGTCTAGACCAACAGACTGCCCCAAGTACAACAAAGAGAGACAAGATGTACACCTGCCAAAAACCATAAAATAAATCCTCACGCAAGAAAACACAAGAGCAGTATTAATCTACCTTGCAAGCATAAAAATGAAAATATAAAATGGTCTAAAATGGAAAGATATGAGAAGATAGACGGACAGTCATGCAACAACCTTCCGACCCATTGAATAACACGTTAAATATGGCGTTAAAACCCAAACAAACAAACAACCAAACTATGTTGATGGAATCTTTTATACATTAAGTGGTTTTTATATTCGATTAGTGAAAGCACTGCGTTGTGATTTTCAAGAATTTTATTTGTCACATGAAAAGCTTACCCAGATGTCCATATCTAATGATCTTTAAAAACCTGTTTCCTTGAACAGGTTGTAAAGCTAATTTTTGACCTAAATGCAGAGACCGGGCCATTTGAAGTGAAAAATGCCTGCAGGTAAATCACCAGACTGAATCTTTACTAATGAGAGTACTCTAACAATGTGGTGTTTTTGCATCACGAATCTTCCAGTTTCCAGAGAGATTCTTTCCAGTCTCATGACATCCCACATTCACACACCAATGATTGACCAGTCCATTACCCAGAATTCCTCAATTGCCATGGTCAAACTAGTTGTTTAAAGACTTCCATGTGAGCTTATCGGCCATGACTTGGTCACAACTAGATCACACTCTTCTGAACCCTGATCAATTCGAAAGTAGCTGGCTGTCAGTAAAACCATGCTGTCCTGATGCTGGTTGTTCCATCCACCTAGTGTTTAAAATGGATCAGCTTCCAGGAAAGAGGGTTAAGGACTGGCACACTTTGTGAAACCAGAACTCATTGTGATGAGTTGGGCACATGGAGGAACGAACTAAATATATATTCTGCATAGTTCTACAAAAAGTGCAGTACACCAGGGATGCAAGGAGCTGTTCTCAAACGTTAAAGTTTGCTCTCTTCCTTTCGGTGTTCTCTTTATTCCACTTCACACACTTGGGATCTTTGAAACAGGAATAGTAATGGAGATGATACCTGCGTAGCAACTGGAAAGTCTTTGTGGAACATAGTTCTATGTTCTATGGAGCATTTGCATGAACCAACTATTTTTCCTTAGTGATCTACCAGTGGAGCCATGGAGCTGTCTGGCTTAAGAAACGGTTCTTATGACGTTTGCATTGACTAGCACTTACAACCCTTATTCAGAAAAGATGAGACAGTATGAAAATTGCAAATAAAAGCAGAATGGGGGGAAAAAAAACACCTGTAACCTGTAACTGTCCTTTTTAAAGTTTGTGAGAAGGAATGGCAACAGTGGTAAATCATATATGTGTCTGCAATTAAATTAAAGTCAAAGTAAATGTATTCAAAACTATTTTTCATACTGTCCATACTTTTTCTGATTTAGGGTTGAAATATACATTGCTCACAAAAATATGGGGATATTTCATTATTGGATTAAAATATCCCCTAATTTTTGTGAGCAGTACACAAGACAAGACCAGGGTTTTAATGACTTCTACAGTGAGAGCAAATTGAGGAGGATCAGATTAAAAAAAAACATCTTCTACCTATTACTATTTACTATTTATTTGGTTTATTTCAACTATTACTGTTATATATTGGCTAACGTTACTATAGTCACTAACTAGATAACTGTTTAATTCTTGCATATACCATCTAAGCCACCCAAGGAGGTCATTCTTTTTTTGAGACTTCATTCTCTGATGGTTCCTTCCTCATAATGGTTATTGAGTATTTCCTTGACACTGTCGCCCTAGAGTTCCTAAATTTGGGATTGGCCTTAGATATTAGAGAATGATATAAAATTGTAAAGCTGCTTTGAGACAATGCTCCATGATGAAAGCACTATAGAAATAAATCTGACTTTAAGACCTTGATCATTAAGACGAAGGGATGTTGATGGGATGGTCGTTAGACAGCACTTAGCTATGTAAGAAGTCACTGAGCTCTAGGTTGGCTCTGGTATGAGTACTGGAACTGGTGAAGGAGGAACTGTTTGAGTGGACCCGGAACTGTTACTCTAGTGTGAGTTCAACGTGGTCATTAATTAGTAAACAGGTCTCTCGCTCACATTATTTTAGAAATGTTTACATTTAAAGTGACAGACGTTGATAAAGCAGGTTGCTCTTTGCTTTGCTGATCGACTGTGAGCAAGCATTCTGAGACAAGATGTTTGTTGTGTGTCATCTTTTAGCAGTTCTGGATATAGCCTCATTTGCAAGTGCTTGACTGTATAATTTTGTCCTTACCAGCTGTAGGAGCATGTAGGAGTGAAATTAGGTCAGAGCACATGTTTTTTTTCCCCTCAACTTTCTCATCATGCTTGTTTTTTTGTTCTTTTTTCTCGCCTCTGTTTCTTTCCTTGCATCTCCCGCTCCATCAGTTATTCTGGATGGTCTTGATGTACTGTTTACATGGCACAAACTGGCATAAATATTAATATATTATAATAATAGAAGCAGTGGACTGGTGTAGGCATCATCAGTACCTTGTACATTTGACCATTGTTATTTGCATTAACAACTTATTTGGAATTTTCTTTCCTGTTTGATTCATGACTAATCCTGCATTTTTCTATATCATAAAATGATATAATAATCTGTTACGTGTGAGTATGACCTCCTCAGTGGCTCCTAGCATGCATTGGAGGTCGGGTATGACAATATATTTTCCTTTATTTTTTGCATTAAAAGTGCATAAAAGATTGAATTGCATTCATATATATCTGTTAAGCCAAATATACAGTTAATTTCATTTTATTACCATAAAATAAAACTCCCACTCCCATGTGTTACATCAGGCTTCTAACTCACTACTGGGTAGCACCGCTGCCTCACAACAAGAAGGTTCTGGGTCCAATCCCAGGGTGGAGCGGCCTGAATCCTTGCTGTATGGAGTCTGCATGTCCTCCCTGTGTCTGTGCAGGTTTATTCTAGGTACTTCGTTTCCCTCCCACAGTCCAATTAAATGCATGATAGGTTAATTAGTGTCTCTAAAGTGGCCCTACAATTGTTTGGATGCCCAGTTTAGGGTTGGGTAATGCCCTTGCACCCACAGTTGCCGGCTGGACACTGGCTGGCCCATGACCCTGTGTGGATTAAACGGAAGATGATGGATAGATAAAAGCATTAATAAATAAAAGTAATGGAGCACAGGGATGATAATAATAAAAATACATGAAATAAATGAAATATAAAGATATGAAATAAGTGAACATTTTACTTGCACCTTATAGACATATCTGTATCTGAAATCGCACCCATAGACTGATATAATACATAAAATATAACAATGTAATATGAGATTACATACTTTACTGCTTACAAAAATTACTGATAATACATTTTGTGTGATTGTAATACACACAATTGTGATTGTTTTTTCACAAACTGGTTTTAGCCTAAACACAACATAATATAATAAAAGTCAATAGATTTTTTTTCTTACCACACTGCTGCATAGCAGATTTAAATACATCTCACTTTCCCTCATAGGAAATACAAGGGTTAGCTAAAGTTGCTTGCTTTGCTGCATTTAGAAATCAAATTAAAAAAAAGAGTTTTCTGTGCAGTCAGTGTAGTGTTAAATATGATCATCTTTTTATTAAGCATGGCAGCGTCTCAGTGTGCAGACACCAAGCACACTGTCTCACACTTTTCAGTGTTTCTGCAATAAATGTGTAGCAGGTCAGCAGTCTTTCACATACGTAACTGCTGACTTCATTCACTTTCTGTTTTTAACCTCATTCACACTTCACTTCTTTTCTTATTTCACTAAGTACAATTAAAAGATGAATGTAGCCTGTTGGCTGACAATACACAAAATGTAGTTAGATATAGGTTTAGGGCTAGGGTTTAAAGGATTGGGGTAGTTTTGGGGTTGGATTAGGGCTTTGTTTAGGTGTTAGGATTAAGGATTGTGTTAATTATTGAGTTTAGACTATGGAGGATTTGGGTTGGGATAAAGGTTGGATTTGAGTGAGGGCTGTAATAGGGATGGCTGTGTTTGCCCTGGGGTTGGGTTTAGGTTAGGTTTAGACTAACCAAAGGAAACCCGATGTTTTGGGGTTAGGGTTTTTGGTTTGGGGTTGTGTTAAAACTGGGTTTTATCTGATCCCTGACTTTCTCCTGCGAAACAGAGTCATGTGAGGCATGGGATGTGTGTAATGTTAAAATGCCAGCTGTAAGCTTCCCATATTTTCTTAGCTCCGCTCAGTGCAAGTCTACTGAGTTGCCTATTTGTGCTTTTTGTAGGTCTGGACAAATGAAATGCCATTTTCTACCACTAGGGGAGTTGGTTGCTCACAGATTGCGTTTCTCTGATGTTTGAGTGGCTTAAATATCACATCGTAGCACAATTCCTTTTGAATAAAACAAGCTTTCATCCACTAAGGATCTCTGTCGAGCTGTGTGAAATTGACGTGAGCTCTGAGCTGCCTTGTCGCCTCTGCTACGGAATGAGCAGATCAATATTTTATGGGTTTAGGCGAAATGGGAATTGACGCAGGATTGTGGTGTTTAATTGCTGTTGCGTAGCCTTGCGTCAGCGTGGGTACGAGTCGACTACAGCGTGAGGAAAGCCATGTGGTGAGGAAGATGACTGAGGAGTTTTTAGAAATGAGGCAAAAAGCGTGATATCCGAGATAATGCTAAAATCATCACTCTCATCCGGATGGTGAAGAGTCTACATACAGTTGAGGTTTATCCTCTGGTGCAGACGCAACAATCTTGAGCTAATCTCTTTCCAGAATGTGAAGTTGGCAATAGAATTCAGACCAATTATCTACTGTCTTTTTGTATTTAATCATTTCAATATACATGTCATCAGAAAAGAAAGCAGACCAACCCTCATTACTTGCTCATATTGTTTTCAAAAATTAAATTGCTGTAGCTAAAGAGGTGACTCAGGTTTGTCTCCTGTGTAAACATGCATGCAATTATTTTGATCAATTCAAATTCCCCAAAGGCTTCAGAGTTTCTGCTTCATTTGTTGTTTATAAGAGGCCACTTAAACGTTTGGAATGCATTAGTTTCTTTTTAATCTTTTTTTTGTTTGTTTTCAGGTATTAATTGGTTCATTCCGAGTAACAAAACATCGCCCACTGATCACTTTATTAATAACTCCTTAATAACACTTATTTTATTTACCATATATAAGCACTTTGTAGTTTACCAATTACAGACTGTGGTCCCATCTGTTTTTTTTTTACATAGTTTGTTAGTCCCTTTCAAATGTAGTGCCTGGTTTTACAATGGACAATCTAAAGAAGGAACTTCTGTACATGCTGGCTGTGACTTTGTGCTTCAGTATAATCAGGTTCAGGTTTGTCCTTCATAGATCTGTATCAGATTGAGCACTGTTCAAATTCAGTCAATCACTCACCTGTACAGTACTGTGCAAAAGTCCTAGGGAACCAGTAGATTACCAGTACATTACATTGGCACCAATAATGTAAAACCTGGATGCGTCACTCCACTGGCTCTGTCCCACTGAACTTCATTCCAATCTGTGAGCTTTAACATGTCTAAAACGTTTTACCCTGTTCCCCTTCTGAAAAAGTCTTCATCCCCACACCCCCCAACCCCGCCAACCCACGCACACATGGGGAAGACATGGAACCCAGGACCTTCTTACATAAAGGCAATAGTGCTACCCCCTGAACCATACTGCCCCAACTTTCGTTAGTTAATTCGTTTACTTGAAATAAATTATTTTTGGCGACTGAAATTATAACTTATAAATTATCATCCTTAAATGCCACATTTTAACCATTTGTTGTCCATGATTAGTTGTAATGTATTAGTGTGGTACAAAATGTGGAGTGCAGGAAGAATATTTCTATTAGCGGCAGATTTAGTTTATTTAGTATTTTTATTTAGTAGTTGTATTATGTTGCCTGGAATAATTAACCAGATTTGTGGGTTGTGTGCTGTTGTTATTCATCTGGCCTACATTTCAATTTGGAGTGGGTGTAAGATTGCATTTCCACTGGTTTATGTGCTGAGCTGAGAGATTTAATCCATTGATTATTTATTATTCACTGTTTGCTTAGAGAATATGTTAAATACAAATATTTTCATAATACAATTTTTGGTTGCTATTCATTTCAAAGGCATGTTTTAACTAATTCCTGGAATTATTTCAACATTAAATGTTCCATCTAGTGTGAAGGCACCTCTCATCTGGTCGCGTGATGGGAACAAACTCCACACGACCCTGTGACATCAGTGCTCTACCAACTGAGTGACTCAGGTTCAGTTCGACCTCTGATAAAGAGAGGAATGTTGCGCATTTACAGTTTCTTGGATCCTGCTCTATCTGCCTGGTTTGTGTGTGCTAGGTTTCTTCATGCCTCTGTTCTTATTGCTGTCAGTGTTGTGCATGTTTTATTTTAGATGAACATTTTTGTGTAGCTTTTGACTAGCACTATATGGCATTATCTTGTTTGTTACAAACCGAATTCCAAAAAAGTTGCGACACTAAACAAATTGTAAATAAAAACTGTGGATGCAATGGTGCAATGATGTGGAGGTGCCAATATCTAATATTTTATTCACACAAATCACAGATCAAAAGTTTAAACTGAGAGAATGTATCATTTTAAGGGAAAAATATGAAGTTTCCAAATTTCATGGCGTCAACAAATCCCCCAAAAGTTTGGACAAGGCCATTTTTACCACTGTGTGGCATCCCCCCTTCTTCTTACAACACTCAACAGACGTCTGGGG
>JAVSBV010050034.1:0-39175 GCA_033117975.1 Parotocinclus spilosoma
TTGGTGATCCTCTTACCATCTTGGCTTCTGAGAGACACTGACACTCTGAGAAGCTCTTTTTATACCCAATCATGTTGCCAATTGCCCTAATTAGTGTTAATTGGTCTTCCAGCTGTTCGTTATATGCTCAATATACTTTTTTCAGCCACTGATTGCTACTTGTCCCAACTTTTTTGGGATCTGTTGATTAAATTTTGAAGCATTCAGTTTTTATTCACAATTTGTTTGGTGTCCCAACTTTTTTGGAATCCGCTTTGTAGTTCTGCTTGCACCCTTGACATTTATGCTTTGATAGTCTTCCACATTCCTTGAATTGTTTAATGATATCATGCATTTGATGGCAAACTGGAGATCATCTGTCATCTTTGCTCCTCAGAGACCCAGTCTTTCCTGGATGCTGATTTTGTACCAGATCATGATTATAATCACCTGTTGGCATCATTTGTTTGAAATCACATCATTATTTATTTATTTTTTAATTTTTAATTAATTACTAGCTCTAACTTTGTCCCCAACCCAACTTGGAATGTATTGCAGGCCTGAAATGCAGGAATGGATTTTTATTAAGACATTAAATGAAGTTGACAAACATGAAAAAACATGAAATATCTCAGGATCTATAATAATTATTAATCTATAATAATAACACTAAATGTGCTTTTTTATATTTTTTATTGCTATTTTTTTAGATTTTTATTTAAAATTATTGTCATGCAAATGAAAATATATACATGTATTCTTATTATTTATTTTTTTTAAATATATTTTCAATGTTTATATCCTTACTTGACTAGTTTCTAGCCAATTTCTTTTGAATGTGTTAGTTTATTTTTGTTTGAAATTTTAATCTTTAAAATATGCCTCTGTTTTAAATATGATTTTGACTGGGGCACTAAATAGGATTGTTTAGGTTTTTAATCCTATGTATTTTGTCAGTTAGTTAGATCAGTTTGTTATGGAAAGTCAGTCCTTTAGTCCATAGCAATTGCTTTGCCATATAGTTAAGACCATCTCATTTTGTTGTTAACTTTTGGTATGTGTTATAACTGTTGCCTTGAAAGCAACAGTTGTGCGAGAGAAATGTTTAGCTTCTCTTGTCTAAAAATGGGCACTGAAGCCGGACACCAACAGCATGATGAATGCAGTTTGTACTTCCACCCCTCCCCCATGTTTCCACCTCATTTGACCCAAGAAATTACATTTTAGGACAGTCCACTTGTCTGATGTCGAGCATTGGACAGAGCTGATGTTTTACTTCAGTAACAGCTAGGAAGGTCTTAAGGTCAGGATAATGTCACATTAAATTACATCACCTGTAGGTCATATTCCCCTTAACAGTTTTGTTTCCAAATGGAAATACCACGTTATGTAATGACACGTATTACAGGGTATCTTCTTTTGCACATTAAGTATTTAAATACTTTGTACTTAGGTTTACATGCACTTTTTGTTTTACTGTCTTACGAAAATCTAACATTATGTATGTGGCACTGGTAACATGCAGCTTATATGCAACATTAAAATGGAATGTACTTATTCAGAAACAAAAGCTGTCTATTCCAAACTGAAACTACTTACTAGTACAGAACGACCACAGACCTTGTAGACGAGAGACTTAAATTCATCCATGTTAGTTCCAAATAATAGCTTCTATGGACTAGCATAGCCACTGACAAATGTTACATTTTGTAATCTTATTACAGCTCGTAAACATTTGCATATGTTGTACTTTTCAAAATGAGAGCTTAAGAAAAGAGAAAAATTCAAAGAAAACCTGCAAAACTGGAATTAAGGGCCGTACCACTTCATTCTAGTGACGCCAAAGGCTTAAAAACAGTTGATTCCATGTTGAAAGAAAGCTCTTTGTGTAGATATCTGCATACGTAGGAATATATACATAGGAATAGTAGTAACAGAGTCATTTATTAGGAATTGAGACAGACCCGCATTGTTCTCGCATTGTTCTTTAAAAAGAAGAGGCAAATGTGAGCAAAATCTTTGCCCTTTAGGTCCCTGGAAACTCAAAATTAAGAACAGAGTTTTTTTTTTTCTAAACACGTTACGTCATTTTTGCAGAATATATTTTTCAGTACAATAACTCGGTGGGTAGCACCATCAAGAGTCTGCATGTCCTATCCATGTCTGCGTGAGTTTACTCCAGGTACTCTGGTTTCCTCTCTCAGTCCAAAGATATGCGTGTTAGGTTAACTGGTGTCTCAAAAGTGGCCCTTAGTGTGTGACTGTGTGCATGACTGTGTTTGTATATGTGTGCGATGGATTGGCGTCCCATCCAGGGTTGTTCCTGCCCTTGCGCCGAGCTGCCGGGTGTGCACCAGCTGGCCTGTGACCCGATGTGGATTAAGTGGAAGATAATGAATGAATGAATGAATATTTCATGAATATTCTTATAATGTTAAGTAATACAGTGTAATTAAGTAAAAGTAATCCACGAATTAGGGACACTATATTTATTTAAGTATTTATACACTATTTTAGCGGTAGAACGTTTGGGTGGCATCGTAGGCACCGTAACACCACAGATAAAAACTTTTCATGACTCAGGCAGGCGATGCTCTAGTCTTACTTCTATTTTAATATATGTTTATAAATTTTGTGATTTTTTTAAATGTAAAAGTTCATAAAATACATGTATATGTACACGTTAACGATACCACACATACTACGCATGTGCAGCTCAAGTTCCGGAAAAACCAGTGAAACAGCGAAAATCCACAATATATTTTTTCCATTCATATTTTTTTTTTAAACGCAACGCACCGAGTCTGCGAAAGGTGAACCACAAAGTGTCAAGGGAATACTGTATAGGTAAAATTGAAACAAGTAGTGTATAGTGAGTACCCCTTTTACTTGATTTACTTGATTTACTTTGATTTACTTAGATTTACTTTGCTACCCCTTTTCTGAAGGGATGCCACTAAGGTGTAGCTCTAAAGTGTTTACCCTCGAAAATGAAAAAGGTTTGATAGAGAGTTAAGAAGGTAAGATATTGCTCAACGCAAAACTGGAAAAGATAGAGATTTAAATACACAGAAGTGTCATTTCATATCCGCATAAAGATACATATCATGATATAGCATATTAACTGTATTAATATTCATTGAATAAATTATCTTTTATAATAAAATTACCACATGAAAGACAAATGTATTAATAAATGTTGAATTATATACATTGTTAGCAAATAAAAGGTACTTTCTCATATTTTCTTATCATTTTGCTTTTATTTAGAATTGTTAAACATATAATTAAATGTAAAATAGTATATATATATATATATATATAACGATCTACAACACAATGTATAGGTACTTCTTACTAAATTCCAGTCAACGTTTAAAGAACTTATCCAGTGTTATTTGACACGCTTTTGCTGTGGCCAAGTGGCGACTTGTGACTTCTTTTTTTGTAGTAAATGGAAATGTTAGGCAAAGGCATGTAGGTGGCAGTAGAGGACTGGGGAGAAACTCTGGAGTTTTCGAGTAGAGACAAAGTGTTTTTTCACGGTTATTACATACTGTACACGTTCTTTGGTCCGATTAAGCGAATAACATTACGCGTATATAATAGGATTTGTTGTTGCTCCTAATAACCGACTGGTCCTATTAACCTGGAGTCCTATTAACCAGAATCGACTGTAATATAAAACTATAGACATGTCAGATTCCTGCAAAATGTTTACTTTTTAGTCTCAATGCAAATCTGTCTGGGAGATAAGAGCATCAGAACTAAATCCTCTTGTGCTGTGGGCCTTGGCATCACAGTCAGTTCTCCCTCATTAGTTTTTCCATGGCCCAACAGCATTACAATACATCTGAGAGACGATCATATCAGTTTTGTGTTTCCAGAGCAGAGAAAGTGCTTCTGTTAGTGCTGTGCTGCTCTTCACTTTGAAGAGCAGCATGATTTTGAGTTGTAATGTTGCAGCAGTAGACAAAAAGCACACTCTGAAGTGGTCCTGTGGTGCATTATTTAACAAAGATGAGAGATTATTTAGAAAAGGTGCAACCATGGTTCATCTGTCAACAGATCACTGTGGGTGAAAAATAAACCTGGGAGTAGAATGCTTTCACTCATCAGACACTACGCTAAACATCAAGGCATCAGTAGCTGATTAGTCTCTTCTCGCCAAGGCTGGATGGCAAAATTAATAAATGTGTCCAGGAATCTCACATTTTACTGATGGTATGGACCAATAAAATAATCTATGTGAGTTGTTTTGTTAAGAGATATAAGGAGAGGGAGCCACTGGTGAGGAGGACATATTCTGGGAATCGCACATCTAGAAACCATATGGACTGGAACTGAAATATTATTAATATTTACCCACCGTGACTCTATTCAGCTTCTGCCAGCCGACAACAGCTTATGGACTATTACAGATGCTAGACTGTAATTCTGATCTTACCTTGCTTGTTGGGATATGAACCAGGGATGTTTTATATTCAGACTCCCTCCGGTTTATATTTCACCTCAGGTGAGTTGAAGGTTGCGTGTAGTAGCCAAACGATGAATAGTGGAAAGTTCTGTGTGATGCATTTGGTTCTGGATTTTGTGCACATGACTTCCATGAAGGCTGGTTTCAGCTTGGAGCTACAGGAGGGTGAGGACAGTGTCACTCTGCGCCTGGGACCAAACCAGCTGCCATATGACAAATACTGCTTGAATGTTGCCAGAGGCACCCAAGTCTTAGTGCTCCTCAGGGCAGACGGGGTTTGTGTATCAAGTGTTGCAGCTCTCGATTGGAACTACATTATAAGAGGGGAGTACTTAGAAATTTCTCATTAATTAAGCTGACTTGATGAAGACGAAGTACATTTTGTATTTAGCTATGAAAGAAATTTAATTTGTTAGTAGCCTTTAGAGGCATGTGCCATTGTGATCACCCTGATGTTTTGTCGGTGGATTTTGTCACAGCTCAAGACTGAAAAACCCATCAAGCATGTATATTTTTATTCTTACCCCACACAGTGACTCAGTTTTTTTTGGAGCCCTTACATAATTCCAATTGTATTACACTTTATACATAGAAATAACATCTTACAGAATAGAATAAATATAATTACCACAACCATAAAGCTTTACTCAAAGATACTCCTCAACACCATATATCTTAAATGCCAGTCAGTTTAAATATAAATACAAAAAAGTCCTCAATGTCTGTCTATTTATTTTTATACCTCTTACATAACGGCAATTCCAATAAACTGAACCTTTTGACAAGGTGCACCATCTTGCCAATAAAATGCCTCTGCCAGTGTTCAAGAGCCCATGCTCAAAATCCTCCTAATGTTTTAATGACATTTGTAAGCCTTCATAAACAGTCTGCATATGGAACTGCTTTGACTTTTAACTACCAGAGATTACGCAAAGTTCAAGTTTATTTAAATTATTGCTAATGTGCTTGCATTAATACCATCACATTTTTCAGAGCATTTGACCTCAATCAGTCAAACAGTATTACTAAATTTGCCTAGCCTAGTACTGTTCAAAAGTCTTAGCCCACCATTAGATTAGATGTCATTTTTTTAGCAAGGGCAGCTTCATCAGACATGAAGCTGTATCAGTTGACTGACTCTTCTACAGTCTGAAGTAGCGTAATTAGGAGAACATGAACAGGAAAAACATGAGATCATCACACAATTAGCTGCCAAGCCAGGACTCGAACCCTTTGTAACAGTGAGGTGACAGTGCTACTCCAATAGCACTTATTTATTTTATTGCGTATTATCATTTATACCAATCTGTCAAAATGTTAAGTATGATAACATGAGCACAAATTTGTACAAATTGTCAATCAGCTTTCACCTCAACACACTTTACTAGTACAGGGCCAATATGGCAGTGGCATGTGCTTTCATTCCAAACAAGCATAAGCTTGCTTAACACAAATCATTAGCTGTTTGGAAATGAAGGCCAGTTGATTAAACAAACTGACCAAGGTATAGCTTCTGGGGTAGCTTCTGCTACTTCTTTGGACTGGCGTTGAAAATGCTACCTAAAGAGTTTGCATATTTCAGGTAGTATATATACATATGTATTTATAAGCATATACTGGCTTTTTGGCATTTGGCATTTGTTGTATTGTGAGCATTTGATGTATTTTTGGCTTTAGAGAAAATCAGAAAAAGGTAAAACATTGGGTGGGAAATTGGCAAAGCTGAAACATGGAAAACATGGAAAAGATTTGATATTATTACGCAGGTGGTATACAACGATCAGCCCTAAGATTAAAGCCAGCTGCCTTATATTGTATTGGCACTCCTGGTTCGAGCAAGGCTTAAAACTGTCCAGACAAGGACACCTTTAAGTACTGTAAATGTTAAGGTGGGGCCTCTATGTATTACATTTGTATGTCCAGCTTGATGCTTGATTGGACTGAGATCTGGGGAATTTTCAGGTCAAGTCATCATTTTGAACTTTGTCCTGTAGCTCAACCCATTACTGAATACTGGTTTTGCAGTGTGGCAGAGCTCATTAACCAGATGAAAAAGGCCACAGCCATTAGGGAATAAAGTTGCCATGAAAAGATGCAGTAGAACATTGTTAGGAGCATCACACTGTCTGTTATTCTCTTTACCTCTCAGTGGTTTTAATGTCCTGGTTGAGTAGTGTATTTAATTTGTGTAAAGATGCACATTGCAAGTTTCTTATTACAATTCTGACTGCTGACTTTTCAACGTACTGTATGATAGGCTGATTCAGATTTTGCTGATTGCATTTTCTTTCTGTATAAAAACTACAGTATAAATTGCAGTGAACAAACACTTTTTTGTTAAGCTTTTCTTTTAATGGAAACTTTAGACAGCAAACAATAACAAATGTTTCATTGCCAGTTCAGGTTGTTGAGAAAGATGCGTTCAAACAACCTTTGAATGCTTTAGACCTAGGACCTGCCGAAGTATTGTCTAATTGTTGCTGTCAATAAAATCCCAGAAAATATTAAGATGTAGATTATTTCAGTATCGCACACCCATACAATATTATTGTGATAACTGAATGTGTAAATGTAAATTTTTGCCCCTGCAAACTATCTATATGCAGTTATATGCAGAAACATGACTGGCAGAGACATTCTGTGTGAACTGCATATATATCAGAGATTCTATACGGAACAATTTGTTTTACATCAGGGTGTAATTTACCGTTCATGAGCAGCAGACCTGCACAAAGTGTCTTTACATACCGTTGCCAGAAACCTGAAGATTGTTTCAGCTTTCTGCAATTTGTCTTGGTAAGAAATTGAAAATAGAAGGTCGTCCAGCACCGCAGGGATAATGTTAGCTGCAGTTGTGTTTGTCACAGACGTTTCTCAAAATCCAGTTAATGCTCTTATTCAGCTGTCTCTGTAGGGTAGTGGTTAGCACATTCGCGTCTCAAGTGAAACGCCTCAGGTTCTACCCCAGGCCATAACAAGCCAAGTTTTCAGGGACTGTGGTGACCTAGTGGACTATGGACCAGAAGGTCCAGGGTTCAAATCTCACCTCTGCCACAGCTGGGTCCCTGAGCAAGGTCCTGGATGGTAGGGCTGTATTAATTTTTATTTGCTCTGGATAAGAATGTCTGCTAAATAACGTAAATGTAAACTATATTCGCACAGAAGACACTGTCAGCCTGTTATTGCACTTAGGATTTGCTTTGTTACAAATAAAATAGGATTAAGGATGAAGACATTTTTAATTGCTCACCAAGCAATTGTTTTTTTGTTGTTGTTTTCATGTACGCTGTGAACATGATTCATGATTTTTCACTCACTTGCTTGTTTTCTTTATATGCTCTTTACGCAAGTAAGACGTTATCTTAGTACTTTTGGGTTGCCATTTTCTGTTATAAAGTATGGTTGCTTACTCTGTTCAAAAACCCAACAGTTTTAGCTTTGGCAGAATCATTTTGATCCTGGTCAATAAACACCACAACTGCAATACCACTTCTTATTATTACTTTCACTTTTAGTTTACTGTTATATTATCTGTAATACTAAATAAAAAAGCATTGCTTCTCTGAAGCTTGTTCCATGATGTGTAATACTAATAGCAGGTATATTAGTCTGGAGTTCTTAGCTAGCATCATCTTCATAGCAGATGGATTGGAGCACTGACAAACACAGATCCTCTCCAGATATTATGCAGTAAGCTGACAGAGACACTATACAAGCACAGGGTTCCCTAAGATCATTATTAAAGCCGACATTTGCATTTAAATGAGAAATAAATAGAGATAGGGATCATTTTTGCATGGTATTGGACCTAATGAAAAGCAATTTTCTATTAATTTTATGTCTGTTTATGATTATTTCTTAATGAATTTCAGGACTTAGCTATTAATCAATCTCATTTAATCATAAGAGCTTAATGTGTGTAACAGAGCCTGCCTATGAAATAAGAAGTCGTTTCCAATGACTGTATATGACTGATTTATCAGTCCTTGGTTAAGTAGAGTAGATGATGTATTTTTGTGTAATAACCTCCAGGTTTTTTGTGTACCGCTAAGCTGGGGCTTTCCTTACATCATAAACCCGTACCTTGAATAACAGTGTATGAAAAAAAATATATTTTTTCAGTCGTTCAATAGGTGCTGGCAGATTAGCAATGTACAAGTTCTTCTTGATTTACAATCTTCGGTTACGTTCTGACCAGTCCATCATAAGTTGTAGCTTATATAGGAGTTCTTATTTACAGCATATATCGAATAGAATAGATTTTTATTGTCGCTGAGAAAACAATGTTATAAACAAAGTCAAACCAGTGAAATTTGGAGAAAAGAATAAAATAGCTGCTGAAGCGCGAGGAGCTCTGAGCCGCAGCAGTAACCCGCGCCGCCATCTTGAGCTGACAGATCATAGCATCATAGCCTGCCTTAAACATATTTAAAACGCATACAATAACCTACAGTTACGCTATATCTTTACTACAAAGCTTAATAGTAAAAAGTTGAATATATTGTGTATTTTATGGAAAAATCAATTGAAATTTAAAAACAAAAACTAAATGATTAGTTTATAGCCGAGGGTGCTGCTGCTCAGCTTAGTCAGCTGGGTTCTACCTAGCATCGCACTTTTTTTTTTTATTGTTCACGAAAAAATGGCAATTCAAAATTCAGAGTATGTTTTCGGCTGATTTGTACTTACAGCTTACAGTCTGTGCGTTCTTGGATTTAAACTGGAAAGACAAAATATCATAAACTAGACCATCATAAAATGTGCTAAGTGAGTACCTTTCAAAATAAGATTAGAGATGAACAATGGTTGATTTGCAAAACAACACCAATTGATCCAAATTTGACCACAGTCTATGTGACGCAGATGAAACTGTTGCTATTTAAATGCTTGTAAAATAATGCCTTGTGGTTTGTAATAAGTTATGCCCCACATTGTACAGCAAATCTTCCAGAATACCATCTGTTACTGTAAATTTATCTGAGACAAAATTACTGGCGCCCTTTCTTTGTGTATCAGAAAGTCACAAACACATGAATTGACCCCTCATAGTCCTAATAGTGATCTATCTGCAGCATGAATTGCCTTCTGTATGAAATGTTCTTTACAAAAAACTGTCTTGTCTTACATATATAACCAATTCAGTGTGTACAAAATGCCAGCTTTTGTAGCCACTTGAATCTAAGGCCAACAGAGATAACAGTTAATCTGAATGAGGCAACAGATGAACTGTTTTACTTATTTTATGAGTAATGTGTTGCCTCTGCTCTGATTTCTTTTGCAGTATAAAAGGCTTGGTAATGCAACAAAGTAAAAAATCTAAAAGAGTTGTCTGGTTTTGTTTTAATTGAATTTTAATTTGTTTTATTATTGATATCACACATGAATGGGGATTACAGATATTACTTATCTAGAATCTCTGGAGATTGTGGAATGATCACACACAGCTGACATTTTCACTGTTGATCTGCTTCTGTTTAGACAGGCGTATCTCTGAGGACTGGGGCAGGAGAGCGAAGGAAAAGTGCTTTAATTAGTTTCAAAATTTTCAAGTGTCAGTTTCTTTAAGTCTATAAACATGTTACACCTGCTGCTTCCATTTCCAACTTTTCAAATTCCATTCCAGACATTCTCACATACCCCCTGACCCAGAACTGCTTGACTAATTTGACCAGTCCCATAATTTATTACAAAATCCTGTTATTTAAAATCCTAGGCTAGGCTTGCAATGTTATGGCTGGGTGGTGAGGGTATGGACTGCCAACTCATGCTGGGGTGCACAAAAGCCATTTAATTATTGGATAGTCTCCAGACAACCTAAAGTTACCCTAAATGAGGAGGGCAAAAACACCATGAGCTTAAACCAATTGTGTAGGATCTGTAGGACCACCAAGGCAGATTAGGGCTTTATGTGGTCGGTCCTCCATGGATCTTGTTTGTCCAGGACATCCCATTTTGAAGGCTTGATAAGATTGAGATATGGGAAATTTGGAGGCTACGTCAACACTTTGAGCTCTTTGACCTGTTCCTTAAACATGTATAAGTATTATACAAATATGTACAGAATCTCACAAAAGTAAGTACACCTCTCACATTTTTGCAACTATTTTATTATGTTATTTCATGGGATAACCATGAAGATATGACACTTTGATACAAGGTAAAGTAGTCAGCTTGTATAAGAGCATACGTTTGCTGTGCCTTTAAAATAATGACAAACAAAAGTCAGTACACCCCTAAGTGAAAATTGCCAAATTGTGCCCTAAGTGTCAATATTTTGTGTAGCCACCATTATTTTCCAGCACTGCCATAACTCTTCTTCCACGCCTTCATGATATCAAGGAGCTGGTAGATGTTAGTGCTCCTTCAAATTCTGTTCGAGAAGTCTCCACAGATGCTCAATAGAGTTTAGGTCTGGAGACATACCCTACCTTTCCCTCAGTTTCTTTAGCAAGGTAGGGGTTGTTTTAGAGGTTTGTTTGGGGTCATTATCATCAGAATCAATCAGAATCAGAAATACTTTATTAATCCCAGAGGGAAACTTCATTTGTTACAGTTGCGCCCCTTCTATACAAAAAATATACAGTCTAATGATTTAAAATAAAATTAATCTAGATGAAATAAAATGTGCAATATTTACACTGGTTACAATTAAATAAATAAAAATACAGCAATAAAAGCAGTGGCTATGATGATAATGTGGAATAAATATTAAATATTGAATAAACAGCACTATGACTCTGCACATATAGTACCTACCACAGATGACCATAGTGTCACCCCTTAAGGGAAGAGTTATAGAGTTTGAAGGCCACAGTCCGGAATGATCTCCTGTGGCACTCAGTGGTGCATTTTATTAGGATGAGTCTTGCACTTAATGTGCTCCTATGTCTCATGACTGTGTTGTAGTGTGGGTGGGAGACATTGTCCATAATGCAGCTTAGACAGCATCCTCCTCTCCGAAATGTTGGAAAACTGCCCTGCAGGCAGGCTTTCAATGAAGGAAATCATGCTCTGTTTCAGTATGTTGCTTTACATGCTGGCATTCATGGTTCCCTCAGCTCCCCACAGCTGACAGCACTCATGTGCCCCCACCATGCATGACTGTAGGCAATACACGCTTGTCTGTGTACTCCTGACCTGGTTGCCACCACACATGCTTGACACCATCTGAATCAAATAAGTTTATCTTGGTCTCATCAGATCAAAATCAATGCTTCCAGGAATCCATGTCCTTAGTCTGCTTGTCTGTTTGCAGGCTTTCTTGTGCATTATTTTATGGGAAAACAGCCATGCAGACCTCTTTGATACAGTGTACAGCGTATGGTCTGAGCACTGACAGTCTGACCCAACACCCATTTAACCTCTGCAGCAATGCTGGCAGCACTCAAACATTTATTTTTAAAAGCCAACCTATCGATAGGATACTGAGCATGTGCATTTAACTTCTTTGGCCGACCAGTGGCGTGGCCTGTGGAACCTGTCCTGTTAATCCACTGCAGTTTACTTTCAGGTTATAGGCAATCTTCTTATAGCCTAGGCCTTTGTGTAGAGCAACAATTCTTCAAAGATCGTCAAAGGATTCTTTGCCATGAGGGGCCATATTGAAGTTCCAGTGACCAGTATGAGAGAGTGTGTGAGCAATAACACCAAATTTAACACACCTGCTCCCCATTTACACCTGAGACCTTGTAACACTAATGAGTCACATGATAGCAGTGAGGGGAAAATGGCAAATTGGCCACAACTGGCTATTCTCACTTAGGGGTATATTTACTGTTGTTGCCAGTGGTTTAGACATTAATGGCTGTGTGAACCTTGAAATGTTCCTTTATTGTTATTAACTGCCTTGCTGCTGCTAGTCTTCTACAGCATGTTTGTCGACAGGTCAGAATAAGTTCAAATGGCACATCTGTAATTCTTTGGTAACAATGTCATTATTTCATTAGTTAAATGTTAATTGACTGTGTACATTAACTGTCTGTATGCCTTCAGGAGGAAGTTCTCCATGTTTGGAGCCTCAGGTCTCACTTTTATTTGGCACCTGGCTTGCACTGCAGATAATTTGATTGCTCATTTTCTGGACTCTCTTCAATGCTGACCTATTTGTTTATTGCATTTGCAAGTATAATATTTAAATATGGACATGTTTGTATAAGAAACTGTTCTCTCTACCCAGATAAATTCTTAAAAGTCCTTTAATTTGAGTTAATGCCCAGTATGCAAATTTCAAATTTCTTATCTTTGGGTTTGATATATTCAACCATTATTTGATTCATATTTTGAAATATACAGACTAAATGCCCTTTAATTATTGCAAATTAACCTCATTATTCCAATCTTATCCCTGGTCATGGGCATGGAGGCAAAACTGATATTTCTCTTTATTTCTTTACCAAACTAATGTTGCTCAGCTCAGTCAGCTGGCTGGAAAACTATCATACTGTGTTTTGCTTGGCAGGGAAAAATAGTGATTCAAAAAGCAGCAGAACATGATCTAAAGTAAAAAGTACATTTCTGGCCATACACATTTATCTAAGTACAGATAGAAAGTTACATTTTAGTAGTTACAATTAAAATCTACTTATTTTAACAGTGCCTGCCGATATATAGGTTTAGTTGATATATGTATGTGCGGTTACACACCTAATCATTTATTCAATTCACTACACTGCCAAACGATATGTCACGGTAACATCAAGATATTCTTCTTGCTTTACAGAGACAGTGTGCTTCTATGGGTACATGAATTTGAGTTCCAGCGGCCAGATGCCTGTGATGGAGGAAGTCGATACCAATGTCAGGTTAGAATGCCATCATCTCTGTCAATTCTGAACACCAATACAATACAATCTGATTTTACCCCAAGCATCTAGATATTACCCTCACTTATGTCATATGATGAGTAAATAAACAATTTTATTTATTTTATTTTTTTTCAACTGCAAAACATTGACATGACTGTGTAAAAGGCAGCTAAATGACTACGTCTCAGTTTAAATCAAGAGATAGTGTTTGAAAGAAGAGGATTAGAAGAAATGGCGCCTTCCTCTGAAGGCATCAGCTTTCCCTATTAACTTATCTGATTACCTCTTACCCATTATAATCCTGTGACAATCTTGATACTGCGTTTCACCAGAACACACGATAATTGAACTTATAAATAACAGCAAAAAGGCTGCAGGAATGACATTTAATGCTGATTGCTCTTGGCTCGACTTCAGTCTATTTTCATGGTCTTGACTTTAATCCGTTTTCAAGCCGCTGCTGTCAGACTGGCCTCAAAAGTGTGTTGCTGATGTTGTAGTAATAAATGAAAGCGCTGATGTAAAATGGGTGTTTGTCGAGTTATCATAGCGTGCCTTATCTCGTTTGTGGTTGCAGTATTACAGTGTAATTCTGTAATTTGTGAGCCCAGTATCATACCGTGCGTTATAATAGTTTGTGGTACCAATGTTTTAGGTTGCACTGAAGTGGTATGTGGTCATAGCGTGTATTATCATTGTTTGTCATTCCTCTGCCATAGTGTGCAGAGTCGTAATTTAAGTTCACAGCTTAATATTTGTTAAATGTAGTACTTTGAGGTTAGCAGTGCAGTGCAATGCATGTAAGTGACTATCATTTCTGCTATTTTTCATGCCTTTATTTTCTGTGTAACACTTTTAGAAACAGAGTGTGCAGCTTATTGCCTTGTGGTCCAATTGTCATAGTGTGCAGAGTAGTAGACCCAGTGCTATAGTGTACAGGGAATAGTTTGTTGGTTCCAGTGTTATAATGCGCATTGTACAGGGTGAGTGAAAAGTCACAGGCCACATTGCAGTTTCTACATTGGTAGTGGTCTTCAAATGACCACTATGTGACTTGTCGTCCAGTCTCGGTTTATCGGAATTTGGAATTATGATACGGCAGCTTTGTTCAGATGTCATCTTCCCACATGTCAGTTTTTATCTGAAATAAAGTGGTGTATTGTGGCTTTTGACTAACCCTGTACTGTGTTGTTGTCGAATGGTATGGTAGACCGTGGCAGTATAATGGGCAGTCCCAGTGTTCAAGTTTAAACACATCTTCTTGTGCCAGATTCTGCTTGCATGGAGTTTGCATGTTCTCCATGTCTGGCTGTGATGTCTCTAGTTTCCTATTTCACATCTGCTAGGTCAATTGGTGTCTCCAGTGTTACAGTGTATATGTATGTGCGCGTGTTTGTGTTGGTTTGATTACCTCCTTGCACTCTGTGCTGCAACATAAGCCCTGACCCCATGGTGTGAAAATGAATAAATGATTTCTGAAGGTGTGCACTATTATATGTTGTAGTCATGGCATCACAGCATGCATTATAGTAGTTTGTGGCTACTGTGTTGCCATGTGCATTATTGTAGCCCGTGTTCTTGACAGTTCTGAGCCAAATTTTAGCTTAGGCACCTACAGCTTGTTTATGGGAATAATAAGTGCAATGTGGACCATAATGGCCCAACTCACATTAGAACTCATCATAACATTTACACTTTTGTGGCGAGTGGCTCACATGTAAATATCCACACATTATGTTTGCGCAGAAATAGTGTTATCGGTATGTACCAAATAATGTCCACTCTCACTGGGATATAATAAGGAATTTCATACAGCCTGTTGTGGATGTGTAGCAGGTGTTGGCCGTTGTTCCTTCTGAATTGCCACTCTTGTGTCTCTAAATATGTGTCAACATATGTTAAAATTGACAATGATATAACATGGGAAGTCTGGGTTGAGCTCAGGATTGATATCTCAGACTGCTCTTCAACGACGTTTCTCTAACCATGATCTCAGCGTCACTATTTGATATCACGGCAAACCATATTTCCTTGCTACTGACAGTCTGTCGTCTTACCAATACTAATCAACACAAATTTCTCTCTCTCTCTCTCTCTCAGAAAAGATGAGGTCATACTTATGCTGTAGTTACTCTGTAAAGTTACTTGCGCAGGCTAACACCAATCAATATTATCACTTTAATTAATCATGTATATTATTAATGTATTCCGTTTTATCTTTACAATAACATTACCAGCAGACTATAAAGCTGCCCTTTCATTTTATACTCATGCAGTAGAGGTGTGCCGTATAAATGTTGGTAAAGCCAAGAATCTGTGCATGTATACGGTGTGTCTGCTGCTGTTTAAATGATGGCGAGGGAAGAAGAGGCACTAAGCTCTCTTTCCATGTGGGTCAGCTGTTTTTTAAGCATTTAATTTTTTTTGCATTTTTTTACTCACTGACGTTTACTGAACATTATTTATGGTTGCCCAGTATTTAAAGCTTGGGTTGGGTATTAAATCTGATTCCAGGAACAGAAGTCTTGTTTTAAAACATTTTTTTTTAATTTTCGGTTCATACTCATGCAATTTATGCTTCACATAGTTAGTGCCTAAATATGTCTGTAGGCCAGCACTTATCTGCCATGCTTGGTGTGTTATGTAATCATATTCGTCATCATGTAGTTTTGTTTTGCTACTCTCCACTCGAGCGATAGCGAAAGATTAATAGCTCACAGAAACTTGCTTTTAGTTTTAGAGAAAATGCAAAGGCTTAATGCAATGTGTGGAAACTTAATCTTAGGAGGCTACACCTCCTACATGGCAAAACACTTAAGGCACCAGCATGAAATTGAGCTTTATTAGTGTACGGTGTTCGATTGACTGTGGTCTTCTTCTTGTGCAAATGTTGCAGTACCGATTGACTAATTGACCTAGGAACACCAAACGTCTCTGAGTTTCATCTGATGAGTAGTCTTTATTTACTATTGAAATGACGAACCTGTGATCCAAAAGGAAAGTAACCATTTTTAACATTAAGCTTGTTTTCCCCATTTTAACTTATAAGTAAAAAGCTAAATGTAAAAAAATATTTGCTTTCCCTTTGAACCACATTTGCTATTTCAGAGATAGAGAGTATTTCAGACCAGTAGTAACTGAAAGAAGTTTGTTGTTCCTGTTACACCTGCAGCCAGCTCAGTGAACCTTCATTGCTGACCACGTGGTCTCCACTTGGAAGATTCCCTGTACTGACCTTCCTGTTGGTCACCTACTCACTGGAACAGATGGGCAGCCACTTGGATCTGATCTCCTCATCAGAGTCACCACTCCTGTGTGTCTGCTTGAAATCCATTTAATTTTTTCCTCTTGATTCCTACCCTCTTCTCTCCTTTAAGTGTAGCTATGAATGACTCTAAAATGGCTGCTGTCCTGTCCTGGCCTTCACCCGCACAGTCAACGATCTCCAGCTCTTCTTTGGTTTGGCTTTCATAAGTCTCAAGACAGCCTTCACCTAATCCACAGTGCTGAGTCACCCTGACCTGGATCGATCCTACGTTGTGGAGGTGGATGCCTCCTCAGTGAATGCCGTCCTGTCTCAGCGCCTAGGTGAACTGCCTAAACTACACCCCATTGCCTTCTTTTCCCTCAAGCTCACACCAGCAGAATGCAAAATGTTTGTGAACTCTTAGCCATCAAACTGGCCCTTGAGGAATGGAGGCATTGGCTGGAGGTAGCCAAACACCCATTTACAGTTCTCATGGGTAAATAAAAACCTGTCATACCAATGTTATGCCAGACGTCTTAATGCCACCATGCTCGATGGTATCTTTTTCACCCATTTCCATTTGGGACCTCTATTCCATACCATCCCAGTTCAGAAAGAGACACATACTCTGTCAGCTCTTGGAATCCTGTTTCGGGTGTGAATCGATGCACCCTGACATTCACCACCTTGTGGCATCTTCCGATACCAGTACCCAAAAAGATCCCTTGCACCTTTTCTTTTAGTCAGCTCCTCCCTCTACTGATTCTTCAATGCCCATTGTCCCATATTGCTATTGATTTTGTTTTATATGTGCCATGCTCTCAGGGCTTTACTACCATCCTCTCCATTATTAATCACTTCTCCAGAGCCAGCAAACTCCCCACAGCCTTTCAAACTGCAGAACACCTCGTTTCGAGAATGTTTTTAACGGTTTTGGCATCTCTGAGGACTTAGGACTGGAAGAGAACTGTGGTTCTCAATTCACCTCTTCTGGGTGGCAGTCTGATTGGTTGGAGTCAATTTCTCACCTGGGCAGAGATTGCACAGCACTGCCACCAGGCTCACCCGATGGCCTGATGGATGACTGGTTCAAGTGCAGCAAGGAGGTATGGACTCACCAGAGGATAGACAAGGTGATTTGCATTGTCAGGGGACTTATTGCAAGCGTCCCACTAACAACTAACGTCCTAGCGATTGTGTCTGATCTTGTTGAGGGATATGCACAAGACTCAGGGCAGCATTTCCCCCTCGATATATAGGAACATTCAAAACTATCTGAAAGATTAACAGTGTCACATATTGACCCTCCTTACCTTCGCACTTTCCGTGTTTCACTCTTGTAGCCAGATACACTATGAGGACCTTGTCTGCTGGCGGCCTTCATCAGAACAACCATCATCAGTGGAGGTAAATCGGGCCCCAGCCCTCATGGTCCACCAGGTACTGAACTCCAGGCGGCGCTGTTCTCGTTTCCAGTGCTTCGTGGACTGGAAGGGATATGCCGCTATGATTGCCGTGGCCATCCTTGCAAGCCTACACCTGCTTCTCGACCCGTGAACACTTGCTGTTCCTTGACAGTTAGGTGGCACTGACACACCTGCAGACAGCTCAGCGGACATTCAACTCAGATATTCAACTTAATGTGCAGGAAAGTGCGACCAGTGGTCTTCAGAGAAATGGCCCACCTGGTCATAGGTGGAAAAGCATCTTATCCCATTAAAGCAAAGCAGATGTGTATCCATATGTAAGGAACGTGTTTCAGGTGCTACCAGAGACTCTGGAAGATTGGTTAGTAGACACAATGTGGAGAAACAATAACCAGCTCACACATCCTTATAATGCTCCATCAGAAATTGTTTGCAAAAGATTCTAACTAAAATAATTTTTTCGCTTCTTTTCCTTTTTTTGTAGACTGTATGTTTTAACATGCGCTTTATGGGGCGCCGTTTGTAAAACGGAACACTTGTAAAATAACAACAGCATTCTGTCACATTTAGCGCTAACACTAACATTAACACTGCCGATTATAAAGTGTCTAAGAAAATTTAAATGATGCGTTTAAATACTTAACATACAAATTATCAATTATAAATGTGACAAAAATGCTGGTGTTATTTTACGAAGCTGTCATTATTCCACAAATCCATGGCGCTGGCGCTGCATTTCAGATCTTCACAGCATCAATATTACGGCCTGCTACTTCTGGCACCCCCCCACGGTAATACCGTATACCTCCATATAAGACGGTGTGACGGTATGCAAGATTCAATACCGGCCAACCCTACAATGCATTCTGAGTGTTTATATCTGACTTTTGTTGCACTCAAGTGAAATCTGAGCGTGATCAAAGTCACCAAGAATTCATGTTAATGCAAAACTCTAAGTATGTGTGATTGTGCCATGTGGATGACTGGCATTCTGTCCAGGGTTGGTTCTCACCTTGCATCCTGTGCAGCCAGGCCCTGTTTCATGCGACACTAAGTTATTTAAGTGGCTGTAGGAAATGAATGAAAGAAGGAAGGTTCTTGACGTGCCACATGCAAAAATGAATGCCAATGCGTTTCTTTGCGTTTGGAATAAAAATGCTACCCTGCGCAGAAGCAAAGCCCTGTGTGGGGCCAACTTAGCACCCAGGTTCAGATGATTATGCTGTACTTCACACCAGTTTTGCTATAGTGATGAAATGCCAGTGGAATATGAATAAAGACCTTCATTCAGGAATGTTACATACTTATTTATGTAGACTGTATCGTGTTTAGAAGCTTTTCAGAAGATTTTTAAAGCCTGTCTATAAATGTAAAATATTACAGGAAAGGTGAGTTCAAAGAGAAAGTAAACACACGGCACAAATCCAAAGGGCTTAATTTGCGTAGAAAATATGATTTGAAATGCAGGTCTCAGTTGTCTAATTAAAAACTTTTTAATTACAAAAACTTCCACCTCCTTTTGCTTGGAGGTATGAGCCAGCTGCTGGGGACCCAGGTTCAAGTTCTGGGCTGGAGAAGGGTGGGTGGTGTGGTTCAGTGTTGTCCTGATACTGAGAATTTCAATATGATACTTATAGAAAAATATTGAAATTCGATACCATTTCCGAAAAATACCAAATAGAGATACTGTCCTTATTTCACTTTTGAAGGGAACGCTTTAGATAACCATATATAAATATACTATACTGTTATACATACTACTATACATTTTTAAATGAAATGAAATAATGAAATATGAAGTGATTTTAAAAAGAAGCATTTGCTTTGATTGCTTTGATCATCAGAAAAGCTTAAAAAAAGTTATTTTATTACGCAAATGAGATGCAAACTCAATTATTGGGATTCATTTGGGTGAACAAAAAGATGCCAAACTGGACAAGAGTGCTCCAAAATCGACTCCAGTAGGGTGTATGGCCACCCAAGACTACAAAACACACTGATAGTGATGGTGCACGGACAGAACCAGATTGTCCAGCAGTTCTTGTGGGATCCTTTTAGTTTTTATTCTAAAATATTTCCTATTTTTTCTGTATGCAGTGTATTTATGGGAATGTGGTACTAGTGTTTAAGGCACTGGACTCTGAACCAGAAGGTCCTGGGCTCAAATCCCACCTCGGCCGAACTGCCACAGTTGGGTCCTTAAGCAAGGCCCTTAACCCACTATTGCTTGGATTGTAAGACTGTATAAGTTGTAAGTCGCTCTGGCTAAGGGCGTCTGCTAAATGCTGTAAATGTAAATTGAAATACCATACACATGCTTTCAGAGTTTAAGCCTTTGTTTTCTAAGCTCTGTGTTTGCTCCCTGACCCCACCTTTAAACCTTTTTATGGCAATTTTTTTGTTTAATTCTTTTTCATGAGGTCCGAAGTTTATTGTGTTTGCCCTTGTCTGCTCACGTGAACATATGATCTTACGTCATCAGTGTCAGCTTGAGTTTTCGAAGAGAAAATGTCTGTGATATCATAGCTGATTAACTGGGGAGTCACTGCTGAGGCCTGAACAAAGTAACCGAATGGAAGAATCATTTTAATTTAAGCAACTTAATGTCATGTGTTCAGCCTATACAGCGGTGATGTCACACATGATTATAACAAGACATTATTAGTAAGTATTCACATTGACCTATATTATATTATATTTGACCTATGTTATATTTCGTGTTATTTTAAATACAACATCTAGGCTATATATGCAACATATTATGTAATATACATCTGCTGAATTACATATGTTAAAGTGGTATAGGCATTGTGTGTACCAAAGTGAATGCATTATTCCAAATAGCAAAGAAAGATTTATTTCTTGACGGATGACAGAGTGAATAAGAGCGGTTAAGTCTGTCCTTGCTGTGGAAGAAATTTACCTTATAAGCATGTCACATTGTGCAGTTAGTTGAGATGTACACAAGAAACTAATGATAATGGACTTTAATGAGATCATAGCAACCCAACCAGATGGAATAAGCAAAGCCGTAAACAATAACCAGTCCAAAGTTCATGCACAGAAGATAAACTGGCAGGCGATTTAAAAGGGCAAAGCGAAAGAGTGGGTTAAATAAAAAACAAGCGCACAGAGACAGCAGCGCACAGAGTGCTGGTCAGCAGCATAGAACTCATAAATGATAGCTAATTCCAGTATATCCTGAGCAGTCACAAGCATTTCTCTGGGCCGTAGTCCTCTAGGCAAAGAGATATTTAAGATTTTCCCTTACTGACTGGATTTTACCAGGTTCACCTCAGTCAACGATCCCACGTTAACAGTTTGGAGCAAAAAAATGAGTTGAGGGTGAGATATGTACATAAAGAAGAAGCTGTAATCTGTAAATGCTTTAGATAGAGATTCTAATTGGAGAGTCAGACCTGACACTGACACTGCAGTGAGGTCAACGTCGGCTGAGGCAGATTTACACATATATGAACCTCAAAGAGTCACGTATTTGTCTCTTGATGTGTCACTGATTTGAATTTTATTTATAGCACTGGATAACGTGGTCACTGCACTTCCATATGTCTTCACTGCAATGCAGCCAGAACTAAGGGAGTTCCCTCATATGGCAGGTAACAGCTCCAGCCATCTGCCAGAACATGGAGCATCACTTGACCTCCGATTTCTGCATTTGCCATTTAGATTCCAAATTGCCAGAAAACGTGGTTATAAAGAACTTAAGCAGTTTCAAAGCTTAAGGGGAATGTGGACAGTGGAGCAAGCTTGACCACAATGGAGAACGTGGCCACAAATATTTGTCTGGTCATCATATTTATAGAAACAGGAAGGCTAATCATGAAGTCTACAGAAAGATACACTGAACTGATGAGTCAGAACTCAAGGTCTATATCAAAGTCTTACTGCATGCCATTTATGAACAAGATACAAATAGGTCCTTAAAACTAAAAGATTTCTTGTCTCATGCTCTCTTTCTGATTTTTGCTTCCAGGATTTCAGAATGTAGAGAAATTTAGAGCGCAAAAAAGCAAAGAGAAAATCAGGCTTGTCATGAGTTCAGTCGCTTCAGGTACTTTTAGTTCATGTGGGTAGTGTGAGCCCTCGAGCCAGTGTCACCACTCTCTCAAGGTATGTTTAATGAATAGAAGTTCACCATCTCCCGTTTCATGTTTTACTTCATGGGGTAGCCTAAGCTAAAAGCTTGGGAGGCTAACCTTGGCTCTCAGAGAGGATAGCGCCCACTCCTACAACAGATACGTCCAATCTAAACTGTGAAGTATGCTGTATGGCAATGTATCTTCATGATGAGTGATGGATTGAATGGGGTTTAAATATCCATTGTGTGAATGCGGAAATTAGATGCAGGTGTGCGATCAGAAAGCCTGCCAGTTACAGTGCTGTGCTTAGACGGAGGTGTATGCGCACAGGTTCTGATAGATCAGGAGCCTGAATAAACGGGCCAGCTGTTTGACAAAACACAGTCCATGTGATATAAGGGCTTATGATATACTGCAGAAAAACAAAAGCACATATACACCCCTGTTTTATAAATATTTGTTAAAATGGCCTCAAAACAGGATTTTTCGCTAAATGATTCACATTTAAATTAAGGCCAGTCAATAAAGCTGCAGAGATTTACTTTAAAAGATCCTTTTATTCCTTAGATAACTGTGAATTCAATACATGTATGCAACTCTGTCTGCTTCCAGGTGCAAGTTATTATCATATTTCCCCATAAATTTCCCTCATCAATCTGTGTGCCAAGATGATTCAACGCATGACTGATAATTGCAGGAAAATGTGTTTATCACTATAGGCCTATTTGATGAGACTGGAAAAGTATAAGTCAATTGAAGGCCATATTATGGTTCCAGAAGAGCGTTCATGTGCAAATTAAACTGGATGGTCTCATATGTGAGAGCTGGCAAAGTATGACTGTGCTTTGCAGAATGTGAATGCCACTTCCTTTCTATTTTCCCTTGTGACTTTCTTGACTTTCTAAGAAAAGTTGGAAATTCAATTAATGAGTACACTGCTGTGAGGATTGCAATGTCGCTCTTAATCCTAATTCATATTGATAATTGATCAGCAGATCTATTATTTGAATTCATTCACTTTCTTATCCACTTGATCCTGAGCAGGATCGCAGGATATCCGGTACCTAACCGGCAGCACAGGGCGCAAGGCAGAAACAACCATAGAGCGCCATCCACCTTGTATGTCCATAGGGCATTTACACACACAAAAGTACAAACACTTAAGACACCAATTAACCTTACACGCCTGTATTTTGAATTGTGGGAGAAAATAAAACCCATACGGGGGGGGGAGGACATGCAAACTCCACACAGAAAGGACCTAGACCACTCCACCAGGGACCTTCTCACTGTGAGGTAACAGTGCAACCCACAGAAGCACCATGTCTCCCCTATTACTCTTGTACTTTTTTTAAATATATGTCTTTAGCACAGTGAGAGAACATCGTGTTTGCAATTCTGTCTCTCCCTGATCCAAATATGATTTTGATTGTATTGCACAGTATTTCACTGTTCATTTGACATAACATGTTTTTGTCAGTGTGTCATGGCACAAACAAAGAAGCTTTCTGAGGATTAAAAAAAAAAAAAGGTTTAGTTTTTGATGCTCATCAGGCTGGAAGAGAACACAAAATAAAATCAAAGGAGTTTGAACTCCACGACCCCATGGTCAGACAAATGTGTACAAATGGAGGGAATTCAAGAGCCTTGTTTCTTAGTCGAACAACAAAAAAACATTAAAGAGCATGGTATTTAAGTCTGCAAGGCCTTCCTCAAATTGGCTAATGTGCATGGTGTAATAATTCACCATCAGGAAAACACTGAACAACGATGGTGTGCCTGGCAGGGTTGCAAGGAGAAAGCCAAACAAACAATAACAAAAAAATTACATCACATTGCACATGGATAATTAAGAAAGAACACTGTTTTTATTTTTTGTATTATACAGCTTTTTTTGTTTAAATGAGAAGCATCATGGGCAGTGGCTTAGCTCATATTAAAGTGGTCCTGGCTTCTATCCCCAGGTGGAGTGACTTATTGTGTGGAGTTTGCATGTCCTCTCCATATCTGCGTGGGTTTCTAGGTCAGTAATTGATGTTTCTAAAGTGGCGAGTGTGTTCATGAGTGTATGGTCTTATTATGGATTGGCACTTTGGGTCTGCATAATTTGACACTTTTATATAAATATAAAAGCAATGGATTATGAATGGGATGTCACTTAAGCTCATATGTGAATCAAATAAGATAAGCAAATACTTTTGGCAATATAGTGTGTGTGTATGTATACATATACGTATATATATATATCTTTTGGGACTTGTGTAAAAATGTAACTAGCTTTAGGTTATACTCATGCAGAAATATAATAGCGTTCACTATTTTTCAACGTATTCTAACATTTTTTGCTTTACTTGTTTATGCTTTCATCACATTTATTCCTGTGTTCACTACTTGTACTAGTCAAGGTCAAAGTGGTTCACAGCTTACCCTAGAATTTTTCACACACATATATAAAGTAGTTTTTATTTCTTATTTTATTAATACCTAATTGTATTCATGTCCACAAGAAACACAAAGTAATGCTTCCCTCACAAATCTTTCCTCATGTGTCAATTTGACACTGTGAAAAACACTTGGCAAAACTTCTGTGACGCATTAAAGGTAATTTAAAGAAAGGCAAAAGGAGACAGGGAGACAAAAGAAAAGCAGCGTTCTGCGTGTGAATGCCCCAATACATCCATGTTTTTAATGTGAAAAAAAATCATACTTGTTGTAAAAAGTGGAAATAACACATTCACACGTTTACAGTGCTGAAAAATTGGTATTTCTGTTTATTGAAGTAAATATCAGAAGTTTATTTGCATCTCTGGCATCTCTGGTGTGCTCATATAAGCATTTAGTGATGTGACTGATTAAAATTATGAACTTGCTTTTTGCACTTGAGTTTTCATTCATTGTGAGAACTTGGAATGACTATGATTATAGAATTTGTTTCAGAGAATCATCAGAGCAGTTATCAGCAGGTTGATGGATATGGGTGTGATTGACCATTTTAAATGCAAATGCCAGCCTTTGTTCCCCAATCAAGATATTTGTTCGTCTTAGGTACAAATTTAAATTAAACACTTCGGATACAAATAATAAGATGAAGAGGAGCTGATTTAAAATGAGCTAATTTCTGTCAGAATTCAGGCAAATCGAGAGTTTCTAAGCTATTGAGGTCAAGTATCCTCACACGTTTGCATGTCCCTTATGGGAGGGAGCAGAAGAGCAAGATTGCAACGTTGAACTTTATAGTATAGAAAGTCGAGTTAAACTGCTACAGGGTTACAACAGCAAGTCATTTTATGAGTAATGATTTTATGTAGTCTATACATTGAAATACCTTATACAGACAACATAGTATTTTGTATCTGGTAGTGCTGGATTGGCACCTATCCTGGAGAGTGCAGGGTGCAGACGTAAGCATGCCCTGTTTGGGAGGTGTTACTGCACCAGAGAATTTGATCCACTCCATTAGACACAGTCAGCTTGTCTGTATGTGACACCTAACCCAACCTTTACTTTTACAGTATTTATTAGACATCCTTATCCAAAGTGACTTGCAAGTTATACAGTCTTTTTAAGCCATTAAATGTTATGGGCCCTGGTCAAGAGCCCACCAAAGGCAACTGAACCTTCTTCTATTCTCATCTTTCTTATTAATGTCCCAGTACCTCATCTGGTGAACTAGTGCATTAAGCTACTGCACTACTTCATAGTAAGGGCTGTACTGTGGCTCACAGCAAGAAGGTCCTGGGTTCAATCCTAGGGTGCAGCAGCCTGGGTCCATTCTGTGTGGAGTCTGCATGTCCTCCCTATGTCTACATGGGTTTACTCCGGTTTCCTCCCACAGTCCAAAGACATGCATGTTAGTTTAATTGATTAAGATAAACCTTTGTATAGATATAACCTTGTGTTGCGTTACTGAAATGGCCACCGAGGCCAATAGTGATATTAAAGAAGTCAAATAAACAAATAAAACTTTATAGTAATTGATTGCTTGATTTATTAAATAATCTGGTTGACTAAGTAATTGATTTGTCTATTTAATATTTATTAGCACAGGTATTTGCTGCTTAATGTTTGTTTGGAATACATCAGTTTGTATAAATGATCCTATGAGTTAATTGTGCTTATTATAAGGGTATTAACCTTCTTAAACCATATATTATTTTGCCAAAAACATTAGCTAAAATATAGGTTTAATGGCACAGGTAACTAAACAAAAAGTATCAAAACTAATGCAAAGCAAAGCAATCAGTGGCTCAGATAAATTAGTAAGCTGGGAAGGGAGTCAGCGTGTGTCAGCGTGCTGCAGGATGATGAGCGTGCAGCAAAATGAACCAGCATGCAGCTGGATGCATCAGCAAGAGACCTGACGCTAATAAGGCTGGATCACCGTGCAAACCCCAGTTTCATTTGCCAGAGTATTAATCACTATTCTCTATATGAGACGTGGCAACGTGGCATTATACTGACGTGGTTAGCACTGCCACCTTACAGCTCTGAGATTCTTGGTTCGATCCTGACCATTGGCTCTGTCTGTGTGAAGTCTTTATGTCCACCCTGTGTTTACTCTGGGTACTCTGGTTTTCTCCCACATTCCAAAGGCATGCTTAAGGTTAATTGGTATATATGGATTGGTACTCTGTCTAGAGCCCTGTGGTGCTAGCTGGGCACCGGCTTTCCCTTCAACCTGACTTTGAACAAGCAGATAAGAGAATGAATAAACTTACCTGACTCTCATGATATCATTCCTTGTTGCGACACTGAGCGTCTTCTATAAACTAAGCTAGTTACAGATACATACTTGTTTCCTACTTTATATTTCCATCTGTTCTGTCCTTTGAACTCTCCAGCTGTCCATGATCTCACCACAGTTGAGTCTCTGTCTGATGGTTACGACAGCTATTATGTTAATTTACCCATCAGTTAAAACTGATTTAACCCGAATGAAAGTAGTGCCCTTTCAATATTAAATAAATAAACTCCAGAGTCCAGAATTCACTTGCACACATGGAAATTTCTCCCTGGACAACTATCCTGCTGCTTGGCCGTCTCAAAAGTCTTAAAGATCTTGAAGATATTTCCTTCATCTCAAACACTCAAAAAACATTCACCATGCTGGTGGGATAGCAAATTGTAGTTTTGCCACGAATAATGATGTTTTTAAAAAATATTTTAACAAAAGCATGTTGCTTTTCCAGTTAATTCATTGGACATCTTTTGAGAAAGCATTCTTTCAGGATTATCCTTGCTGCCATTGCGCCATGCTGGAAAAGCACATCAGATGGTTGCGAAATGAAAGTGGAAGGATTCAAGGATAATATTGCTAGCACAAAAATCGTAGTTAGAAAAACAAACGCGGGTTAAAACTGAGGCATGGGGTACAGAGGTAAAATACTACAGGGCTATATAAAAGGGAAAACCTGCAGGACATCCCTAGAAAAGATGACATATTTGCTTATCTCAATTATCTGCATTATTGCTGCCATTACAGAAGTGTAATTAAACTTTGCGAAGGGCACTGACACAGCCCCTTACCATGACACACCCTGGTTTTACAACTTGTTGTTGAATATAGTCTGGATGGTTCCTTTCGTCTTTGGTCTGGAGCACACAGAATCCATGTTTCTTTTAAAGTACTTGAATGCTGATGCATCTAACCTCAATCTGGCATTTGTGAATTTAACTCCATACTGATAAAGGTTTGCTAAAGTGATCCTTTGCCCATGTGGTTACATCAGCTATTTGTTGAATATTTGTCCTTGATGCAGTGCTGTCTGAGGGATCGACGATCACAGGGATTAAGCCTAAGCTTTGTGTCCTTGACCTATTTGTACTGAAATTCTTCTAATTCTTTGAATAGTTTAATGATATTGTGCACTGTAGAGGGTTAAATAGGCAAATCCCTTCCAGTCTATGCTTGAGGTATATTGCTTTTAAACATTACAAAACTTCTTCTGATTTGGGATCGTACCACTCAGTCTCCTAAGCACAGTCATACATTTTTCTACCTAAAACTCTTTAGGTATGCTTTGAAAACTGGAGGGGATGCGCAGGGATGTGGCATCCTGATTTCCTAAGTCGAGGTCATGTTTGAGCTGCAGCATCATTATCTTTGAAAGGCAGATGTCCTTCTCACGACGCCGCACATTTATGCAACAGTTCTCTCCATCCTGATGATCAAAGACAACTTGATATGGTGCAGTCATTGTAAACCACTTCACAATAACTAAATATCAGTGACTTAATTTAAAGCATGAGCCAGATAACAACCAGTGAGCCGTTTTGACTGTGCTTTCAGCTGCAGATAATTCTAGCATGAGGTTTACAAGGGAATCAGAATGACTGATTATTTTATAATCAGAAAACCATATGCTGCTCATTTAGCGATTGATGACATTGATGGTCTGTAAAATGCAAGCCAGTTTATGAGAACTATCTGTAACCAGTTATTAGTAGATGCAGTATTATAGATTACTGTCCAATAAGCTCTTTTCATTTCTCTGTTACTACAGCAATAGCATGGCAAAGAGGATTGCTCTCATCAGCTTCCTGTCACTGGTCATGCTCATGAGTGTCCTGGGAAACCTACTGGTCATGGTGGCTGTCTGCAAGGATCGGCAACTCAGGTTAGAATCCCTTTAGTCATGTCATGTTTACTCTCCTGCTCTTTTCTTGTCCATTCAGCTCAGACAATATCTCACTTTCATGATTTGATTTGTAAATGGCTATAGGTTGATGGTCCAGGGTTTAAATCCCACCTCTGCCAAGCTGCCACCATTGGACTCTTAAGTTAGGCCCTTAACCCATGATTGCTTGAATTGTAAGATTGTATAAGTTGTAAGTCGCTCTGGATAAGGGCGTCTGCTAAATGCTGTAAATGTAAATTTGTACAATGCGTTCTCTTAACTGGCTGTGTAAAAAGAGAGAGACTGTACCACAAAGGACCTACACATTGGAAGCAAATTGAAATTAAGAGGAAACTAACTGAAATATGTGTTTGGCCACTTCAACTTCTGTGTGCATTGGCACAAATCCTTCAGTTCTTTGGAACTGCACTAGAAGGGTGGGAAGTGAATTCCATTCTTCCAAAACATATTCCCTAGGTAGTGTTTAGCTATGGTAATGCCTGACTAAATTAAGCTGGCATACATGTAAACTCTCTGATCTCATAACTAGAGAGAGTTACTTCTATGTGATAAAAGTTCTTGAATTTATTTTTGTGAGACGATGAGATTGTGGGATAAGGTGCCCACTGTCTATCCAAGGCTTTGGAATGTGTCATTTGTGAACAAGCTGATAATGAAATTTGAAGAGTTACACTAGGCATCATAGTCTAACCTTTTAGTCCCATAAAACCAAGATGGAGAATCTTCTGTATGCTGTATCTGCCTGAGACATAAGTGCATGCAATCCAACATTTCTATCTGTATGTGTTATTCATTTTTTTTGTCAATGGGTAAATTTAAATTGGTGCAATATTGGATAAAATAAATTATCGGCCCATGACTAGTGTGAATGTCAAGTGCTTTGAGTGCATTGCTATGCTGACATGAGAACAGGTTATAGTATCATTCAGTGTTTGTAGTACAGCATTTCTGATCACTTCTGTGATGTAATGTCCACTAGACCTATTGAATTCTCAGTAATATATGCAGTCACAATTTTTGCTTGCATGGGCACCCCTTGAATGTTTGAATTGGTGCATTTTGTGTATATAATCAGAACAAATCGCATAGGGTGCAGTGGCATGATGGCTAGAGCTGAGAAGCTCTAAATGATGATTGGATAACGCTTCACATTGGATAACATTTATTATAGAAGAGAACCCCAAGAACCTTACATAAATACAGGAACCCATGAGTAGTGAAGGTTAACGTGAATTACTTTTTGCTCACATGGTTACTTTTCTGTGATGGCCTTAGATTTGCATTGTAGATTTAGGGTATTCTTTATCCATCAGCTTGTCCGCTCCCATTTCACAGACTTCCCCTTCATAGAGTAACCTTGCATGTCACATTGACTGAACTCACTAATTTCTGATCAAAAACAGACATAAGCCTTGACCCATTTTTATTGTCTTTTACACCATCAATGTTTTATGTGATGTTCCATTTTCTTTGCCACTTTAATGAGTTTTAACCATACCTGACACCTCCATTTTGAAATACCTATGTTCATACCATTTATCAAAGTGGAGCAATACCTAAGGTCTCCTTCTTTAAACACCTTCTGAATTGCACTACATCTTTATGCAAACCCACAAATATTTGCGAAAAAATAATAATATATTATTTGTAAAATATTACTTATTACTAAGCACAGTATGTTATATTATAGATATATTATAAAAATGTGTCACACTCAGACTAATTGACTTAGATGCACAAGTAGAATGCCTACTTCTAAAAGTGCCCACTCTAGTCCTGAAGGGCCACTGCACCAGTGAATATTCTACTCTAATACACCTGATTTAATTAATTTAGTTAATTACCAAGACCTTCAGTTTAGAACCATGTAGATTAGTGCCAGCTGGTGATATTTAAAATAGAGAGACGTAGATATACTTCTAGCAAAAATTAGGGAATACTTCAAAATGAAATTCATAATGAAACTCATAATGAAATATCCCCTAATTTTTGTAAGGTGTGTGCGTGCGTGTGTGTGTGCGTGTGTGTGCGTGTGTGTGCGTGTGTGTGCGTGTGTGTGCGTGTGTGTGCGTGTGTGTGCGTGTGTGTGTGCGTGTGTGTGTGCGTGTGCGTGTGCGTGTGCGTGTGCGTACACATGCTTAAAAGTCCTACATTGTACAAGCTTGCTCTTGAAAAAAGGAAATCAGACGTTAGTTATTAATAACATGAAATCAAATATTTGAACGAAAATTTAAATGAAAGCAGAGCATGTATTATTTAAAACTGAAGCATTCAAGTTAATGATGTGTGTATGTAGAAGTGATGTATAAACTTAAGAGATTTTTACATTTTGCATGAAATGATTTCACATAGTGGATGTTTTTGCTGTTCATTTGTGGCTGCTCAAACTAAATGCGTTTGCGTGGCTTAGTTTTTCTGATATACATAAAATAATGAAACCAAATAAAAATGGCACTTACAGAATAGGATAAAAACAATTAGGAAGAATTAAGAATTAAACATTACAAGCAGGTGGGCACAGAAAGAACCAAAAAGCAACAAGTAAAACAAACAAACCACTTGGTGTGCTCACCAGGAGAACCACAGCAAGAAAATGATAAGGCACACAAGCGTTTGAGGGCCCTCATCCAGTCACACCTGAGCCAGATAATCAAAATCCTACAAACCTCTGTTACCTAGTTCAGGTGTGGTCGAAAACAGAGTAGAAAATAAAATTGACTAGATGAGTATTCAGTTTTGTATTAACTGTATTCATCAAGGCTGCGGTTTGCAGAAGCAGATACAGTAAGCTGTAACATATCAAACCTTTATTTATTACCGAAACAGTAGCCATGCTCTGAAGTTTCTGTTCCAGCTGCAACTCTATTAGTGGAACAAGAGCCATCTCGCATCATTATGCTTTAACAAAGGGCTTTTAATAATAGAGTTTTGTAAACACTGACACTTAATCTGATGGCATAATTATCAGTCAATTTGATGTCAAATTTCCTGTGGTCAAAAGTTGTTAGTGCTCATAATATCTTCACTCTTTCAAAGATATGTGTTGTTATCAAGCATCTGTGGGACATTTTAATACCATGCTTTGTCACACATGATAGAGTAATTTGAATCTGTTTAGAGGATCTAAGCAGGCTAAATATAGCATTATTTTTTCAGCAGCTCACAGTCCATTGCCTCAGTCAGGTTTAATAGTCATTAATGGAGTGCCAGAGGCTCTGGCCTTTCTCAGGCAATATGGAAAAGGCCATGAAATTTAATCAGAATGTTACTGTAAACTACCACGTCATTACCCACCACATACACTCTGGACTTTTAGCACAGCTTTATATTCAGAAGACTGTATTACATCTGTATACAGTGATCAACCATCTCATTGCTTCTACAATCATTATCCATTTTATCAGTTCCACACGTCATACAGACACTCTCTTGTTCTGCATTTACAGACCGTAGTCCAACTCTTTCTTTACATACTTTTTAGTCCCCCTTACTTTGTTCTGTAATGCTCAGACTTAGCATGCCCAGAGGGCTACCACAGATCAGGTACTATTTGGGTGGTGGATCATTCTCAGCACTGCAGTGACACTGGCATGGTGGTGGTGTGTTTGTATGCGGATCAGGCACAGTGGTGCTGCTGGAGTTTTTAAATACCTCCGGGTCAGTGCAGGACTAAGAAAAGGTCCACAGAATTTGTCCTACCAACAGTGTCCTGTGGGCAGTGTTCTGTGACCATTGATTAAGGACTACAGGGTAGCAAATACAAACTCTACAACAATTGCTGTCTCTGACTGTACCTCTGCAAGGAGGACCAACATGGTCGGTGTGTCTAATTTAGTGAACAGTAAGCATTAGCCTCACAGCACCAGCTTCCCAGGTACCAGTGTAACACACACTCACTCCACCAACATGTTAGGGCAACTACAGTACTGAGAATGATCCAGCACCCAAATGACACATCTAGTTATTTCTCGTGGTCCTGTCGTGGTCCTTACCATTAAAGAACAAGGTGAAATGGGGTAACAAAGAATGTGACAGATAAACTACACTCTGTAATTTTAGAACTCCAAAGAGCACCAGTATGGTAAGTATAGCTGAAAACATGTATTCATGATATGGCTGATTGATGTGCATATTATTATAGAGTTCCTTCTTTAATAGGGCATTTTTGCTCACCTGAGTTCAAGTTGAGTGAATTTGATTAAGTTACTACTTTTATTTTATGCTTCATTTCTATTATTAGATATCTTTGTGTTTTATATGAAGGCGTTACAGAAAATATCACCTTATTCACGCAAATATGTCAGTGAATGACTTTTGTCTATTGTTATCAGTATTACAGTCCTCATTTATATGGAAATTGGTTAACATGCTTTCTGCACTCCCACCACTATTCACTATTCTATCTGTCTGTCAAGCAATGCTCATAAAGGTTCACTTATAGTATCTCAAAAACGTGAGTACACCTTTCTAATTTTTATAACTATCTTATAATTTTCCATGGGGCAACACTTAAGATATGACATTTGATAGAGTGTAAATTGGTCAGTGTACAGCTTGCTTAACAGTGCAAACTTGCTGTGCACTCAAAATAACATAACACTCAGCCATCTAAATTGCTGGCAAACAAAAAATAGATGTAAGAGTGATGCCAGCATTGCTGCAGAAGTTAAATTGGTGGGGGGTCAGCCTGCAAGTGCTCACACCATGCACCGCACACTGTATAAGATTGGTCTGCATGCCTGTTGTCTCAGAGGAAAGCCTCTTCTAAAGATGATGGGCAAGAAAACCTGCAAACATTTTGTTGAAGACAAGCAGACTAAGGACATAAATAGCTGGAACCATGACCTGTGCTCTGACAATGACAAGTGTTTCCTGCTTACAGTCATGCATGTTGGTGGGAATGTCATGGTCTGTGGCTGCATAGGTGCTGTCAATGAATGCCAACATGTACTGTGACATACTGGAGGAGAGCATGATCCCCTTCCTTTGGAAACTGGGCCACAGGGCAGTATTCCAACATGATAATGACCCCAAACAAACCTCCAACATAACCACAGCTTTGGTAAAGAAACTGAGCGTAAAGGTCAAGCATGTCTCAAGACTTAAACCCTATTGATCTGTGGGGCATTCATATGAAATCTGAAGGAGCGCAAGGTCCACCAGCTCAGCAAAACATTGACACTTCAAATTTACACTGTTATAAAAGCTCTAGAGTGATTGCTTTACATTGTGTCAAAATGTCATATCTTCAGTGTTGTAAAAAGAAAATATATAATAAAATAGTTAAAAATGAGGTGTGTACTCACTTTTGTGACATACTATAGGTACATGAGTTTGATGTGAAATAGCTGGATTTTGTTTTTCCTATGTACCAAGTAGGTCTGTATCTTTCTCTGTCTGTCTCTCTCACCAGCCACTTTATTAGGTATACCTGTTCAACTTCACTATGAATATCTAAATATCTAATCAACCAATCACATGCCAGCAATGCAGTGCATTTAGCACTATGAAATCTGTCATTGAGCCACTCTGAAACCAAAAGTTAAGATTTACAGTCAGTAACTTCAGCATGCATGACTCACAGCTCAGTCCAGGAGTGGACACTAATTACAACACTTTCAGAAAGTACTCTTTCAATAATCAAAGATCACATGGATTTCTGTATATCTATGTTCGTTTTTGAAGTTGAATTAAAATGATAATACACTGATAATACATCAAGTAATAATTTATACATTAATATGTTAAGTAAAAAAGTAATTATGTAATAATGTGTATGTGTTTGTGTTTTGTAGGAAAATAAAGACCAATTACTTCATAGTGTCACTGGCCTTTGCTGACCTGCTGGTGTCGGTATTGGTAATGCCATTTGGGGCTATCGAGCTAATCCATCAGAACTGGATCTATGGCGAGACTTTCTGCTTGGTACGCACCTCCCTGGATGTTCTTCTGACCACTGCCTCCATCCTGCACTTGTGCTGCATATCCCTGGACAGGTGCTGGACGCACACATATCCATGTCATGGCTTCTTAATGCTTTTTACATCTGCCAGTAAAGCATAGTGGGAATCCATTATTTTCTAACGATTAATGGGAATTCTGTAACACGCTAATGTTATGTTGGTTTTTTATTAACAAAAGAACTGGCAAATCACATGCAAATGTTCCTATTGAAGTAAATCCGTGCTGTGTGGTGTTGCTGTTTCCATGGTGACTTTAGTGTGCTCAGCTGGTAAGTAATGCCCAACACCGAGTTCAAAGCCAATTAGGTTCCACATGGTAGAATCAAAAGGCAGGTGCAGATGCGTCTCGATTTATGAACCATAAGTTGACAGCATTGCAAATAAAAAAATTGAACAAATACTGAATATATCAAGCCCTAGTCTACCCTAAACATGCTTAAACAGTTACATTAACCTACACTTAGGCTAAATCATTAACACAAAACCTATTCTGTAATAAAATGCTGGATATATAATGTAAGTTAGTGAATAATGTATAGAAAGTAGAAAACAAAAACAATATGGTTAGTCCGCTGGGCAATCATACAGCATATCGCGTACGATTCAAAATTAAAAATAATGTTTGATAATGAATGTGTACTATGCCATCAGATTCCCATGCTGAATTTGAAATAACTTAGACCATGTAAATTCTGCTTACATTACTTTTTAGTTGTTACTGCGTTGTGTAGGTCTACAGTTGCAAAATGTGGTCGGCTTGTTTCTCCAGATAATTTGTTGGCCCCGTTTACACTGTTCTGGATTTACATTGAGATCTGGCTGCTGTGGAGGTCATTTGAATACAGGAAGCTTATTGTTATGTTTAAAAGTCATTTAAATGTGATTTGAGCTTTGTAACATGTTGCTTTATAATGCTAGAAGTAGCCTTCAGGAGCTGGTATACGGCTTGAACTTGTTTATGCCAAATTCTGACAGTGCCATCTGAATTTTGCAAAAAAAATTGAAATCCATCAGACCAGGCAACAATTTTTCTGTTGTCCAAATTTGTTCAGATGCCTATTATTAGCTGACAAGAATGACACCCAGTGTGGTCTTTACAGATGTAGCCCATCTGCTTCAAGGTTCAATGCATTGTGTCTTCAGAGATGTTCTTTTGCCTACCTTGAGTTTGGGTTACTGATGCCTTTCTATCAGTTTAAACCTTCTCTTCTGGCTTTCAGCATCAACGAGACATTTTTGCCCATAGAAATAGCAATCAAGTTCAAGTTTTATTGTCAATCAAGTTTAAGTGGTTTTATTGTCATTTCGACCATATACAGTGGTATAGTATCTAGTGAAATGAAACAGCGTTCCTCCAGGACCAAGGTGCTACATAGAACAATGAACTACATAACATAAAGTGCACGCGTGTAGTAGCATGTGCAATGCAGAATGATAAACAATAAATACAGAAACAATAAACACTATGCATACCTATACACACTACACATGACTGTAAGCAATGTGTTTAGCAGCAGTTTTTTGGTCCATATTTGGTTTAATTGTAAACATTTAATCAAGTTTTTGTGTAGACAAACTGAAGGATGGATATTGTGTGTGTGTGTGTGTGTGCGTGCGTGCGTGCGCACATAGGAAGACATTAATTGGCGCGCTAATCAAAGGTGTAGTACCGCCACTGCCTGGTGGACTATCTTAATGCAAAATTTTATATCTGTCCGTGACTGCATGCAGGATGCGGCAGTGTTTTTACATTTTTTCTAATCTGATAGGGTTTGTAATTGGCCTCTAAGAAATAACTATGAAAGAATGCACAAAGCCTGATGCTTTTAAAGAATTACTATAATAAATCTAAGCACCGCTAAAGATAAAACTTCGAAAGCTAGGAGCTATTACCATCCAATTGTGTACTGCTCTTTAATGTTTTCTCTCCATAGGAGTCCCTTTTTGTGCTGTTGGGCCAATTTGCTTAAACTCACTGAGTGTGCATTCAGCTGTTATCCATTATACACCAGGACATTTATTCGACTAGCCTTTTTTCACTGGAAACAAACAGTCTGGCACGAACGATAAAGGAAGCGAATCAAGAATTAACACAATGCTGGATTATTAGCTTCTAATCTGAGAAGTATTTTATTAACTTAAGCAATGTTGCGCTGAACTTTTTGACATGTTTGTGTGAGAGGGCAGAGGGAACCTCTAGTGTGTATATGCAGCTGTGAGTGTGTGACTGCTTTCCTGATCTGCATCATTAAGAGCTTTTCAAAATCTGGCTCGTAACCGGGGTCACAAGGGCAGAATATAGAGAGGAAAGTACTGGATGTTAATATCGGTCTGTCACAAAGTGCCTGACCTTCTTTTTAATTATTTCTTTTTGTTTATTTTCTCACTCTTATACTTTGGAAGTGATCATTCCCAGAAAATAGTTTTTTAAGGTAAGAAGACAAATGGATTATGGTTTAAAATAGCATAAAAGTGCAATCCTTTTTTAGTAATTAGCTAGGCAGAATGGGTTTGCCGGTTGTTAAGATGTTTTATAGTGAGTCAGCATGGTATTGGGGTACACGTTGTTAGTGAGGTCCACTCACGGCTCCAGAGTTGCAAGTTCTCCTTGTGTCCGCATGGGTTTTCTCTGTGTTCCCCTTTCCTCCCTCATCCCAAACACATGCAGATGAATTGGTCCTTCTGGCCCAGTGTGAGTGACTGACTAGTATTGACGTAATGCTGCTCCTATCATGTACAGCGGTTGATGCCAAATGTGACGTTAAATAAAATTAAGCTGAAAGGGCCATTTTATGATCAGTGTTGATTTTGATAGTTCTAGTCACGGTCTTTTGACTAAACGGAATTTGGCTCAGTCCTTATTTAGTTATTTAACTATTTTTTTTAATTATTAATAATTAATTAATAACATTATAGCTGATTAACTCGACAGAGTATTCGACTAATATATTAAATGTAAAGGCTGCAATACATTAGATGCTTTTTTAATATTTTCCTTAAGTTTTTCAAGTCACATTTTTTTCTATCTATTAAGCAATTATGGAACAGTATTGGTGTTTGAATGTGCAATACATTTTTCGATACAATACATCTCAGGTTAATGGGTAATTTCTCTATTCATTAACATTAACATGGCAGGATAATAGTGGTCTCTTTTAGTTCACAGATCAGCAATAAAACACCATTAGCTCAAGGGATAATGTAAGCATTAACATGCTGCTTCCTTTGTGTGGATTTCAGTATGACTTGCCTGCAGATATCATTTCAAAACTGTTGTATTTTTTTTACCAGAGATAGTCATACCACATGGTGTACAAAGAGTCCTGTTTTCTTTGGAATTAGATTAGAAATGTTCCCCTATATCGACTCCTTCTTCTCTCAGGTATTAATATTGTTGATTTGGTTTCATGAGAAACAGTACAGAGATTAGTAGTTCTATCTTCCGAGTGTTCGATCGAATGTGTGTCTTACCCCATTTCTGGTTGGATATCTTCCTAACGTGGCCCTACCTACCACAAACTAAGTCAGTTCTGGTAGGACATTGTCTCTGCCAAACATTCTTATTTTATTTTTTATTCATTAACAAAACTGTCAATTTATTCCGTCCTATTTTATTTATTTTTTTTCATTTTTAATTAACACTGGTCATGATGAGGATAAGACCATATTTTAAGAGTACTTTTTACAAAATTTAAGGATATTAAATTGCAGCCTTACAACAATAATTGCACTTGCAACATTTGTATAGGGAGTTGTGTTTGCCAGTATAAAAGGAAGAGGAAAATTTCCTGAAAGCTCAGCTGTTTTTACCTTGTTATGGCTATCATGAATTTTGGGCTATGTTTTGTTTCATGTGGCATTGTAGTGCACTGAGTATGGCTCCTGACTGGCTGTTATTCAATAAACCATTAAGCATACACAGTTTTACTAAGCTTATCAGACCAAATCTGTAATTGCTGAACTGTAATTGCAAAAATCACTCATGGTAGATAACAGCCATGTTCAAAAGATAATATTTATACATAGAGAGAAGGTCATTTAATGAACCAGTAAATTGTATATAATTTCTATATATTTAAGAGCATATAACAGTAAATGCTTTAATAAATGCTACATGAAGTCCAGGTTAACGTTATAATACAGACACATTTACACTGTCATGTCAAATTTCTGCTCTGCTAAAGGTTAAAACATTTAGGATAAGTGATAGTGATGCATAAAATATTGTAAATCCTTTAGAGTGTTCTACAAAGCGGATTTCAAAAAAGTTAGGACACTAAACAAATTGTGAATAAAAACTGAACGCAGTGATGTGGAGATAGCAAATGTCAATATTTTATTCGTAATAGAACATAGATGACAGATCAAAAGTTTAATCTGAGTATATGTAACATTTTATAGGAAAAATATGTTGCTTCAAGATTTTACAGTGTCAACAAATCCCAAAAAAAGTTGGAACAAGCAGCAATAAGTGGCTGGAAAAAGGAAATTGAGCATATAACGAACAGCTGGAAGACCAATTAACACTAATTAGGTCAAT